>OMLM01012221.1:15413-43900 GCA_900302695.1 Helostoma temminkii
TAAGAAAGCAGTGTGTATGCTGTGTGTGTGTGTGTGTGGGAGAGAGACAGTGAGAATTACCTGAGGTGTTGGATCGATAGCTGGGCAGCAGAGAGGCCACAGGAAACTCCTGCATCTCTTTAAAGCTTCTTCATTATGCATGTGCCACAATTACCTCACGCCTGTGAGGAAATGTACTGAGCCAAATGACTTTGTGATTAGTGTCTGTAATCACAGGGTCAGGAGGCTTCAGTCTGCTTCCTCCTCCTCTTCCTCACTTTGTTCCTCTCCTTCTGCAGGTTGATAAACACTGTACTTTCGGAGTCTCTCTGTCTGTTGCATTTTGATTGATGGTGTTTGGGCAGGAAGTTCCATCAGCTTTACTACGATCACACTGTTTGTGATGGTGGAAATATCTGCAGAACAAATATTAACACACGAAGAGACGTGAAAAGACAGAAGTTATGACAGAAATATCCAGAGCTGCACTGCATGTTGTTATTGGTGAACTGCTGCTTTTCAGTGAGAAGTGCTGATTGGTTGAGGATGAGCTGTCATTGATTATGAATTGTCAATGTTGCTGTTGTCGATGGGCTCTTCTTGCTGTGGAGGAACCGGTGCTGTTGTTGTTACTGTCTAATGAGCTGCTGTGCTAATGATTCACGATCTAAACATTTAGAAGAATCAGATTTCATTCCATAGTTTCTATCTCTGTCAGGACATCCAGGTGTGGTTTGGTTGTGATGGTCAGAAACAGCCTGGAGTTGATTAGGTTTGAACTTTGGTGATACATTGCTGCATTATAGCAACATCCCAGTGGTTTCACTGTTCCGGTGAATGGGGCACTTATTGGTGTGGTTCATCTCAGAGTAAAGTATAAAGTATTGAGTTTGTGCTGAAAACACTAATGAAGTATTTAGAGTTTAGTGTGAGAGCAACAAGGCTGAACTTTGGATGTTTTACTTTACATAATTTTATAGTTTTCTGGTTGTTTAGTCTTATCTCTACATTCTGCTGCCAGTTTAGCTACTGTCACCTGTTAACATCAATGCCTGCAGTCAAACCAACGTTAGCTGACTCAGCACTGCTGCCTCTTTAATGGCACCAAAAGCAGCTCAGACACAGTGTGGGACTGAGGCCCTGGTCAATCACTGGATAAAAGCACCTGATGGCATCAATGTCATTTTTTTACACATTATTAACATACAGTGCTGTGAGATACTATTAAGTATTAAGTATTTGCCCCCTTCCTGTTTTTTTTGCATATTTGTCAAACTTAAATTATTCAACTCATCAGCCCCCACACAACATTGCTGATTGAAACAGTAACAGATTGTGCCTCAGCGAACCACGGCCACAGGATCTGAGCCTGAGAATCCACAGCTCTGGGCGTCTGCAGTGGTTGACACTGTGGCTGCAGAGATTTACTGGGAACATGTCACAATAGTCTGACATGCTTCAGATCTGGCTGTCAGTGAAATCCATGACCCAGAAAATGTCAGACATTTCTGAGTGAGAAACCGAACTCCAGAGAGGTGAACTCACTAACCTACATTTCCACTGCGGTCGATCCGGCTTCACTCGTTACCACTGTCACACACTTTCTCTGAAAACATTTCTCTTTTGATCCAGACCTCCAGCTGTGATCAGCACCTCACTCTGCATAACGATACAACAGGCTGCTTAGAGAAAACGTGTAATGATGCCATGGATTCACTGGGTCGTGCTGTGAGCTACAAACTGACTCAGTGTTATTATGCCTATTTGTTTCCATTAGTCAGATTAAATTAGCTGTTAGCAGCTAACTATCGCTGTCCTGAAAAACTTTCTTTAATGGAAGAAACCTGCAGCAGAACAACAAGACGACAACAACACCAAGAGGCAGCAGAGTGAACACTTGGTCCAGCAGCTGCACACAGTATCTCTCTCCTGCTTTTCCCTTAAGGGAAAAAAACGCTCAGGTATATTTTTGTTTCCTCCTCACGTTGCTTTTTGGAACAAACTAAATCACATTTCCATCCAGGTCCGTTAAACCCTGCTGTAAAAACATGGCTCTTTTGTAGTGGGGCTGCTTACAGTAATTAGCTTTCCTATTATCTGCAGCATTTTGATCCCACAGGGACGGCGTTTCAGAGCCACACATGGCCTGAATAATGATGGATCGATTGGTGTAATGTTGCTAATTAGCGAAAGAAAGAAGTTTATTTCCAACAATACGCTACACCAGGCTGAACCGAAGTAAGGCAGCTGAGCTTTGTTTGTCCTGCCACTAAATTAGTGTTTACTCTGCCAGAGCTGCAGAAACCAGTGCGCGCTGGTAATTAATGTCCTCTTTTTAGCAAATGCCCTTTGCTGTGTTGTGTTTCACTTCGGAGCAAAAGGCAACATGTCCTCTAGACTGAAAATAACTAGTGGAACCACACTAGTGTTTTCCTGCCTGGACAGGGCAGCATCATTAGTCTGAGCCTCCTGTAACAAATCACTAGTTAATACACCATCCACACTGGATCTAGTTTTTAATTCTCTGTGATGAAAATGCCAGTGGAGTCTAGTTTCCCTCGTGTCGTGTGACTCTGAGCTGGTGAAGCAGAAAATGAGCTGCGGTCAAATATTTGGGTTGTTTGCTGGAGGGACTGATGCTGTTGGTTTTCTCGGGACCTGCTTCCTAGCACACGTTTCCCACACTGCATCAGGACGAACTCGGAGTTTGACTTTCACCTTCACCTATTAGCTGTTCAAACACTTTTGATTAATTAGACTCAGCACAAGACTGTTTTAGTCTTTAGACACGGACACAGGTTGAAGCTGTTGTGGTGCAGACAGGAAATAAAGATAATGTACAGTAATTGTTAATCAAACGATGGCGAGGAGGTGTTTTCTCTTGAGTGACACTGCAGCTTCTCCACCCAAAGACAACTCAGACCTGACATGTGCTCTATAAAGTAGGCCAGTCCCGTCAGGGATTCCTATAAATTAAGATCAAACACTGTTTTGCCCCTGAGGTTTCAACCAGATGCAATTATTGTTAAATCCCCACATTCTCAAACGCACACCCTGTGTACTGTTGACTAAAGCTCCTTTCCTACGAGGAATTGCAGCGTTTTTCATTTAGTTTTATTTGGAGCTGCAGGAAGAATCAGCCTTTCAGTCAAGCTAAATTTACTGTGTGTTCATTAGTTGTGTGCAGCTTTTAGAACAGAAAACTACATCATTGCTGCAGAATGGTAGAGCTCCACTGAGCTGCAGCTCTAACATCAGCAGCCATCACATGAACAGTGCTTCCTGTTGTTTAGTGTTCTATGTAGCATGTGTGTATCAGAATATGTCACAATAAAAATATGCTTTTTTTGTTTACATTCATTATTCATCGCCACCAAAAAAGAAACCTTTAAATAGACGACAGCAGCAGCACAGCTGTCCCTCTGCAGCCCACAGAGCCTGCGACTGGAACTCAAACTGCTTCACTGTCAGTTAAAGTATCTGGAGAGATCGCCATCACAGCTGCCCCACTTTTAGCCTCCACACTTTCTTTGTGCTCCACCAACAGGAGGTACTGTGAGATTAGCGATGCAGCAGCCAGGTGACTTTTTTATCCTACAGAAAGTCTGTAATTTCAGAGAGTGATGTGACAGATGCAGAGCAGCAGCGATTCCCACACAGGTACAGGTGAGAGCCACTGTGGAAAGTCTGATTTCACTGAAACAGACATGATGAGGATGTGTGTGTGTTTAAAATAGGAAATTAAAACTTCAAAGTTTGAAATACACACTTGACATCATTAGTCTGTTCACATGTAAATATATCATATCCTTCTGAATAATGTAATTTGAGCTCTTTACTGTGACTGTTTAGTGATATTTTTATGGTCATTAATCATCACATGTGCCAGTTTTCCACTGCTACGTGTTAAATTAGTCATTAAAACAATGAAGAATTGGAGAAGGACTGAAAACATGAAGCTGCTGAATAAGTAGGAAACGTGCAATGGTTCAAACATCAGACATACTGTAGGTAAAACACAGCGGAAAGCCAGTCTCCTAAAATATCTGTTTCTACACAACTAAACTGCAGTTCTGATGTTCACATCACAGCAAACTGACCCAGAACCTGATTCAGATTAGAGTGAACAAATCAGGTTTCTTCTTCATATCAGATCTGGTCGTAGCCTCGTGTCTAAACTGGGGCTGTTAGTGGCGTCAGAGAGGTCGGTCGCCTCTCTTTTTATCCTTTAGTTATTCAGTCTGACTTACAGCCACTGAGCAGCTCCACTGGAGAATTTTGGGTCTTGCTCCAGGGCACTACAGTACTTTACTGTCCCCTCAGAGAAGTTTGTCTTGATTTAACATTGTTGCATCACATTTTTCAAGCTTCCTTGTGTGCCTCTGCTACACAGAGCCATACACTTAGCTAAACAGTAAAAGAAGAGAAATGAATGAATTAACTTTAAATATCCCTTAATATACTGTAATATTCCTACAGTAGTCACAATGTGGTACTAATATTGATGTACCATTTAGTACTGCATGTTTTATTGGATTGATGGTCCAGTAGAGTCTCAGGTTTTCATCTGAGACTGCTACTAATACTGATCTACACAAAGCCTCAAATGAAAAGACGTATCACTTGGTCCTGACTGAGCTCAGATGATGTACCAACAAATCTGTAATATGTGTAATGTGTCACCTGGAAGGTGTTGGCAGTGAAAGAGACGTGTTCATGTCCCCACACCAAGTGGGACACTTGTAATGAAACTGGTTGTGCTGGACAAGTCAGTCCTGTGAATGACGACTTCAGGGGATGTCTAGTGTTTGTCAGGAGGAGGAGGTCTGGGTGGACCCTCCTACAGGAGACTGGAGTTTAAGTTCTGACTTCACATGTGATGTTTTCACTAATGGTAACTGAACCCACCCACAGTGTTCAGTTAGCACAGTTGTTTTAAGTCACACACCAGCTTCCATTTGGTGCCATTGTAAGATCATCATCAACCATTTTGGTGCTTGGTTCCAAAGCGGTGTAATGTCAACAGACATGTCTGGTGATGATGATGATGCTGCTGCTACTGCTGATGATGATGAAGGGCTCCTTTTTGGACATTTTGTGTGACACAAAGTGTTGTTGAAGCCCTGATCACAGTATAACAGGCACCACTCTGTGTAACACGCTTTGTTATGCAAAGGAAACTGAGCTGTCCTGTGTTAGACGTCCTCAGATTGAATCTCAGCCTCTGGAGTCTTTTCAACTTTTATTCTCTTGACTTTTTTTCTCTGCGTCTTTTATGTCTGCCTCTAACCCCTATCAGTGGGCTGCCATCGCCACCACAACGAACGAACCCTCCACCAGCGGAGCTCTACCAAGGGAAACTTAAAGAGGTCAAGATCCTAATTTTATCCTGTCAGAAATGATTAAAATATATGCATCAGGGACATCACCACAGGGTGTCAAGGACGTTCTCCAGTGTCAGTGACAGAGAGAAAACCTGTCAGTCTGAAGACTCCACTTGATTAAATGCGGCTCTTAAGATAAAGGATTCCTCTTCAAATTACTCAGATCTCCTGTACTGACGACTGTGAGGACTGAGTGATGGAGTCTGTCACAAAAAGGAGAAACAGATTGTGACCCGATTGACAATGCTGTGTTGAAATATGAGTCATTTTTCATTCTTGACTGATGTTGATAAGGTTTGGATTTTAAATTTACATCACAGTTTGTTTTTTTCCATCACTGCTGCTCTGATCCGTGAAGTCCTACAAATTCAGTGACTTTAAACTGTGCATCATCAAACATGTTGTCTACATTTGCTCTTAAGATCAAAACCACATAATGTGACTCACTGCAGCTTCATTTGCATGAAAATCTGTCGTCGCTGAAGCTAAATGGGGCCTTTAATTTGCTCTTGTGTTGTGTGAGTTTATTTAACACTTATATCTGGATAGTTGACACTTTCATTAGTTGATAGAGTAAATCAGTATCAGTACCTAACTCACTGTTACACATTTAAAAAGTCTCAGTGTTCAAATGTTCGTTTTTATGCTGATGATAAAGTCATTTATTTCTCTGCTTCTACACAAATGTTGACTTCTGAAAAACTCTTTCTGGAAGATGAGGTTTGTCCAACATGAGGACAACATGTACAGAATAACAAATATGATCATTTTGTGTTATTGCACTGTAGAACATGCTTCCATCTTTTCAGCACTCATATGTTTTATGTTTTTTATGTTTTTTTTAAAAGATGATTTTCTGTTTGTTTATGCAATTTCTCTAAAACATGATTTATTGTTATTTATTGTTATATATATTATATGTATAATAAAATTGATATTTAAGTCTATCACCTCTGTTGTTGTTGGCCTTGCCTGGCTGAGCCTAGCGCAATATTAGTCTTTTGGTTCTTCACAGCAACATTAACACCTTCACCCCTGAAGAGCAGTTTGGTTCCATGCTGATATTACCCCACTGTTACCTACTTATTACCAGCTGTCACCTTGATATTACCCCACTGTTACCTGCTTATTACCAGCTGTCACCTTGCTATTACCCCACTGTTACCTGCTTATTACCAGCTGTCACCTCGATATTACCCCACTGTTACCCTACTGCTGTCTTGTTTTTTTCTTTTGCCTTTGACCTGCTTCTTGTTTTGAATGCAGTTTCTTTTCATAGATAATGATAATCTCGTAATGGGATTACCCACCTACACTCCACCTTCCATGTCTCTAAGCTCTTTGAGATTTGGGCCTAGGTTATATCTTTGGAGCTATTTCCGGTGAGCCACAGCTCAGTTTCTATTCAACCCTTGGGAACTGTCTTGTTTGCCAAGAATATTCTTACCTTATGGAAAAGGTTATTGTTGTCTTGGCATACGTTTGAGCTGTGGAAACTGGCAGGACTGCCCAAGGTACCAGCCTCATCAGTGTTTTGGCCCACAAGATATTTTTGAATCATACCATCACTGTTTGTGTTAGTAAAGCATTTCCACAAACTGTCCTTTCTCTGAGGTTTATACACGTCATCTGACATTCAGTGATTTTTAAAGCCTGATGACCTGATTTGTGTGTTGTCTTTCAGGATTTGATGCGTACTTCACATCGCGGACGCTGGAGAACAACCGGAGGAACGTGTGGTTTGCTGAGTACTGGGAGGAGAACTTCAACTGCAAACTCATGAGCTCCTCTAAGAAAGACGAGAGCAGTAGAAAGTGCACAGGTATGTGTGTGTGAGTGTGTGTACACAATATTTCACTGCAGGTTTTATGCATATGCATGAAAATACTGTAATACTCCTGTGTACACAATGTTCCAAATTATTATGCAGAGGCCACTGTTTGTTTTTCTGAACACTTTATACTCAACAATATGATGACAGTGTGGATGTTAAAAACAAATGATGACGATATCACATATTTTAATATGCTGAAAAGAACACATGCTGGTCATCATCCCTAGTTACTCTGCAGAATCACATAGTTCTGTAGCCTGGTATCACAAATTTCATCTTTGTTCCAAGGGACTTTACAATCTTTACAACTTAGAACATCTTCTCTGCTCAGACCCTGGAATCAGATAAGTCCCCAAACAGATGCTGTGCATACAGGACAGATTGACTTAGCAGATTTAGCTTATGTATTATTAAAAACTCAAAGCTTCACACTAATGATTTGATATCACTTTAACCACTTGATGGTTGCTGCAACATGATTTGCTGTACTTTTATACCCAGAACAACCACAGCACGGGATGGTGTGCAGCTTCTTGTGACTATGTGGTGCTTTTTATGATTACATTCATTGTTAACATATGGTCAGTATGTTATAAGAAAACATCCCTGAGTCTGGGTTGGTAAAAGACATTAAACAAAACCTGTCACTGACAAACAAACAAAACAATAAATATATATTTTACTGATCTGACACTTGGAACCAGTGGTTCTGATTGTTCTTCACTGATGGTCGCTTAGTGTTAACTCATTGACAACTAAATGAGCACAGCTAAAATTAACAACAGAGAGTGAGCAGGTCAGGTTGGACTCACAGGTGGAAGCTGAGCATATTGCACTCAGTATTTCACTCCACTCAGTGAAAGAGACAGAAGAAACACTCAGAGAGGAAATCCAAGGTTGTGATTAACAGTATTGTTGCACATTGACATTTTGCATACACTCTGTCTTTCCCCCTGGAGGTTGTTGGGAAAGTATGGCTGCATTTGTAATTGTAAACAGAAACTCATACATCTGCTCTACAATCAATAACGCGTAGCAATTAGTGACCCAATATGAGCCTGTGAACAGACCTTGAACACTAATGAACCTGTTCTATTAAGAGTATTGATTGACACCACAGAAGAACTTGTTATCTTGCCTCACTTCTTCTCATTGTGTTTGTGTTGAACATCACATTCATACACATCTTCCAAATCAATCCGCAGCGTCTCATTCGTCGCCACAGTTTCCATCTGGCTGTAACTTTGGTCTCTTTTCTTCGCCGTTCACATGTTATAATTTGAGCCACAGAGACACTGGGATCATCTCTGCCCCCAGGAGTAAACCCTCAGTTACATAATGAACATGGCTTCTGTGCCACTTCAGCATGATTGACTCCCCTGCAGCAGCCACAGAGACACGACACCAGCAGACAAGTTGATTCACTGAAACCAGACTAATGACTCAGACAGGGAGAAATCTAACCAAACTCACTGTTTCAGGGGTTCTATGTTACTTTAACATGGAGGAAAAATCACTATGAACATTTATAGGACAATGATGATTTTGCCTGTGTGGACTTTGTATTTTCTCCCTGTTTGCATAGATTTCCTCTTTACCAGGAAAAACTAGCCTGCAACATTTAACAGCTCTGTTCTACAGGCCCTTGTCCAATTAGGTTCAACAGGAACTAGTAAAGGTATATATAGATAAACAACCCACTGTTGGGGCACCACCCTCCATCTGTCTCACTGAGACAAAAGGAGTTCAGCATTCAACTGTTCCCTTTTAGAAATTGGCAAGAAGACCAGATTCCACAGTGTCTGTCTGTCGGAGAACCTCACCTGGTCCTTCACGCTATCAGAAGAAGTGTGTCTGTTTCATGAGATACAAGTGCAAGAAAGTTTGTATGGTTTTTGATTTTATGTAAGTTCATTTTAAATGTATTTAAGTTGTGGAAAAGTTAAGTCTTCAGCAGTTTCTTGAATATCGGCAGTGAGGCTGCTGACTGTGCAGAGTTCAGTAGCTCTTTCCACCATCGTGGAACCACAGAGCTGAAGAGCTTTGCTTTGGATCGTTTGTTTTGTGATGGGACCACCAGATGCCGTTCGTTGGCAGAGCGCAGTGGATTGTAGACTTGAACGAGGGACTTGAAGTAGACAGGTCCAGGTGAGTCGACTACTCTGTAGGCAACAGTCAGAGCTTTAAACCTGATTCAGGAAGCTGCAGGAAGCCAGTGCAGAGATCTGAGCAGTGGTGTGACGTGTCCCTTTTTCTGATTAAAAACAAGACGTGCTGCTGTGTTTTGGATCATGTGGAGGGGTTTGATTGCACATGCTGGTAATCTAGTCAACAGAGCATTGGTGTAATCAAGAGGGGATATGACCGGCTTCTGCACAATGAGTTGGGTTGTATATTCAGAAAGGTAGGGACTGATCTTTCTGATGTTGTAGAGGGTAAATCTGTATAGAATAGACTGAAAATGAGTGAAGATATGTGCAGATATGATCCACAGTTCAAACGGAGCTCTACTAACATGATGGAAAGGCCAAAGTGTGGGAGAGGAAAGTATCATCTGTGAAGCATGGTGGTAGAGTCATGGCCTGGGCTGCAGGGCTGCTTTTGGAACAGGATCACTGATCTTTGCTGATGATAATATTTCAGAGGTGGCCATTGGATGTTGTGAAGATTATAATTCCTTTGATTTGTGCTGTCTAATTAATTTGACAGACGTGGAGATGTGAGGAGGTGCAGTGCCTCACAGACATCAGGTCTGATCTGCAGGCAATATGACCAACCTGCATTAACATTCATTGTGAAATTGTCTCTCTCCTGTCACAGAAACATGCAGTAGCTCACAACACAGGACCTTCTTCCTTTATTTACTTTTTTAGCTCCCGCAGCAGACACATCTGACCAATAAATGAAGAAAACGTTCGTGTAGTTTGAAGTGACACATTTTAGTTCACTTGGATTTTTCTCTGTGTGAAAAGAAACTGAACCATAAGGAAACACACTCATCAACTGATTCAGACCAAAGCAAACGCACTAAGGTGTGAAAACACCCAAACATTTAGTCTGATTGTTTACAGAGCATCAGAACAAAGTGGGAGGAGCTTCATCATGCAGCAGGACAGAACCACTGGACAAGTGTTTAACCCAACATGTGTTCAACTTGCTGAAGAAATAATTAGAAGGAGAACTCCAGCACTTTCACTTTATATCTACTGTTTGCTCTTTCATCCAAAGTGTCTGCAGTTAGGGACGTTATGTTGCTGCTGTTCAAACGTCCTGTTCTTCTTCCATCTGGATCATTAAGACAATTTTCACTTACAGTTTTTCTCACTTTTTTTTGGCTCAATTCTCTAATGAAAAAAAACATTTTTCAGAACAATTAGTTTGTTGTTCACGACCTTATTGCATCTTTTCAAAATGTAGTAAGTCTCCCAGGTTTCATTTATGTTTCAAACTCTGGTTTTTGTCTAAGTTAAATTGTCCAGTGGCTCCAGAATGAAAAGTATTTTCTTATTGTTGGAGCCAAACTGGTCAAAATGTATAGATGCTAATCCCATAAAAATAAAAAAAGAACTAGTCTCAGAACAAAGTAAAAACTTTTGCACCATTTATTATAACACTATAACTATATAACATACAACACTATTCTCCTTTCCATTAACATCTTCCCAGTCTTGTTGGTCTGGGGAGATATTTTCATCAAGAAGAAAATCTCTTTTGTGGACCAACCACAGAACTGTGTATTGTTCACCTGTGGAGTCTTCTAATGCAACATTCATGTCATTCAGCAGAGACACTGGATCCTGTGTCCTGTGCTGGATGGATGGAGCATATCTGTGTGTGTGTGACACGTTCTGATAAACGGTTCATTTTGCAACGTGATGTTCAAATGATGAAAGAAAGTTGATAATTTGACAGTTTCACTGAGAATCAACCGGTTTGATCATGGATTTTTAAGCAGATGTGTAGAGAATTGTTTTTAGTCATTTTCACTCACAAACCAAAACAATGCAGTTTACCTGAACATTTGACTCTGCACTGAACAACTATGTTCTGACTGAAATTTTTTTTCTTATTTAAGAACTGAGCCAAAGTGAATGAGAAAACTGTAAACTCATGTTTTTTGTGTGATGGAAACTCTCCATAGCTGTAAACTGAAGTAGGAAACAATGAATCCAGAGATGACTGGTGGACATTTTCTGTATTCCTGAATCCTTCGGTCTCATCAGTCCCACCTCGGAAACACTCCCCCTGCTTTTACAAGCAGCGTAAAAAGTAAACATGATACCAACAACAATGCTGCTTCATGAACCCTTGTGAGATGCGTCAGTGGCCACACACACGCCACCACTATCATGCCCATAATCTCAGTGAAGACCAGTCTATCTGCTGTTATTGCTGTAATAAAGCTGCCACATGCTGCAGCGTTAGGATCCTGCTTGTTTAGAGGAGCTTTACTCAGTGGCTGCTTTACAACCAACCATCAGTCACACTCAGAGGTTTTATGCTGCTTGATTAAACTGGTGTTATCCATTTGAAAAATGTAATTATTTTCCAGTATGATGGTACTTTATGATGGTAATTGTGTTTATTATCAGCTGTTAAGACATTTAGATAAAAAAACCTCAGTCCAGGATCCAGTCAGGCTGTTGGCTAGTGTATATAATACGTCATGGTAAAGTCTGCAGACTAGTTAACAGTAACTAAAAGTGAAAGAGCGATAAATCCAACCCTTGTCTGAACAGACCCTGATGGACTTCAGTGTCTGTCTAAAGGTAAACCATGGTTTAAGCTTGCAGGTCGCTGATGTCAGGACTTCTCCTCCCTGATGGAAACAGCCAAAGACAACATCCTGCACTCCAGAGATTCACCAAAGATCTTTGAGCAGATACGTAACAATCGTTCAGGTTTAAGCTGGACAGAGGCCAGTCACCCTGCACACTCACCATGCTGTAGAACACTTTTAAAAAACTGCATGTCTGAATTAATCTTCTCTCAGTTCTTCAGTTTTAGAAAAGACTCGTTATGACTCCACATTATAAAACCATTTCATCTTTCTGCAGTTTCTAAAAGGAGAGAGAACGATGGACAGTAGGTTCTGCTGCAGAGCAATAACTGGGGCAGTTCTTTGTGCTATTAACCCATTTACCACTAAAATGAAGTTTCTTCTTCATGAAACGAACTCAGTCAAACTGTGGCTCAACCGTTTAGCTTCCTGTTTGCTTCCATAATGTCTCGAACACAGTTACATTTTTCAGTCCTAATGGAAAAATCTGATGTCGTTTTCAAGCTGTTGCACTATTACATTAGCTTAACTTAACCTTGTTCTTCAATTTGTCACTGTGGATTTGCTCATTTGCACAGTGATTCTCAATTACAAGTCTACAACAGCTGGTTTCAATTTAGCCTCTAATACAAATGATAATTGGTGGAAATTAGCCGCTAATCACCCAGGAGCCAGTCAGCAAAGCAACAGCATCAAAGAAGAGTCTTTATGGGCTAGAGACATATTTTAATGCTCAATATAAAACAACTGAGGTAAAAACTCAAACAAAGACCAGAACAAAGGAAACTGGAGAAAAGACATAAAGAGACAGAGCAACTGACTGCTGGTTCATGATCTGTGGCACAATCAGCATCTGTGCATCGAAGAGTCCCACCCTCAGTTTCACCATAAAGAGAACCAGAATCCAGACCAGCTCCTGGTCCAGCTCGCTCTCTGCAGGTTTCTGCTTCCTCCTGCAGGACACACAGTGTAGAGATGCACAGTTTGGGAACAAACTGTGACCCGAGGTTCTGCTGCATCGATTATGATCCTGTGTTCATCAGCCCAACAGTGTTATAGACGAGCAGCAGGACTCTTTTAATCACTGACAGCACATGGCACACCTGACCTTATGTGTAATAAGCTGCAGTGATGCAGTCAGGGAAACTTGTTGGTGCCAGCGGGTCGGATGGTGGTCCTGTCTTCTGTCTAGAGTCGAGCAGATAAGAGCAGGTCACAGGCAGGAAAGATGAAGTGTCAGTGTGATAACACTAAACTCTGGGTCACTTTGCCACAGGCAAGGAAACAGAGGTGAGACTCCAGTCAGGACGTCCAGAGGTTTGCTAGGAAGAGCTGGTGCTGTCAGCGCAGGTGTCTGAGCATAGCCGAGCTGGGTCCTCGTAGTTTAACTACAACAGCATCTACCAGTGTCACTGCACCAGGCGCTCACAGGTCATTTTAAGCAGATGGCTCAGCTCTTATTAAAGACAACACACGGTGCTGAGAGAACATCTGCTGCTGATGGTCCCCAGACTGCAGCACTGAGCTGATCTTTTCATTAGCATCACTGTGGTTTCAGGTGGGAAACAGATTTAAAGTTTGTGCTAGTGTCATTTACAGTTTGGCTGCAGGACTGGAAATGCATTAAGTGTCATCTACACAAACATTACAGACCTAATGGTCTATGTGTCTGAGCTACTGAGCAGTGGAGCCTGGTGCACGAGTGGTCAGCGTTTCTAACTGTCCTGAGGACGGTGACAGAGAGTCAGAATAGCAGTTCATGGCAGGAATATGTTGTCCATCGGAAAATAAACCATCTGAGGACAAGTTTTCATTTTGAAGTACAGATTTCAGACAAAAGTTTTTAGTATTTTTGTTTCCACTAAACTGGACATCATGCGTCAGCAGCTGTGTTTCAACATCAGCTTTAACAGTGTGCTTGTAAATGATTCATTTGTCTTATTGTTACAGATCCTGCAGGATATTTACTGTTGGTCATTGTCACATTTAGTAGAGCATGAGTGCAGTAGGACAGAGGAGCCTGTAACAGTAGCAGTGATGATGAAGGTTCAGAGAAACATAGAGACAGTGAAGATGAGGATGAACATGTACATGTTACTATATCATGTCTTTACCTGTTAATGTTTTATAAACGATTCTGTGATCAGCTTTTCTGACTGTTACCAGCTTCCAGCTGATTAAACAGTTTTAACATAATGTCCTTGTTTACAATTATTTATTATTAGTTTATTAATATACATGTGGCAGAGAGGACATACGAATAACTTTATTCTGTTCTTCACTTAAAAACTAATAATTGTCTTTGTGCCTTCAGAAGAATAAACACAGACTTATGTTTTGATAATCATGGAAGGTTTAACTATGATTTCAGACACAGAATTTAAAGCTGAAGATCCAGTTGAGATCAGAACCTGACAAACACAAACTAAAATAAAACGCAGTTTATCATTTATATTTGAAGTGAGAGCTGTTCCTCCTGCTGGTTGTGTACTTGCTACTGAACCTGTGTGTAGTAACAGCTCCTCTCAGCTTCCGGATGGACCTTCAGCTTCCTGACTACTGTCTGAACAGTGGCCGTGATCCTTGTAAAGAAGCTGAAGAGCAGCTGAGGATGAGGATGAATCCTGTGTGATAAAACACGACGCTCAGCACAACGATGATCTTCAGTACTGACTGTTTGCCAGCTGGAGCTGTGATGTCGTGCTATTAGCTGCCTGGCTAGCTCCTCTGGGTGTCATCAAGTTAGGAGCGCTGCTGATGATGCCTCCTTCTGTGTTTGGCTCATCCTCAGCCAAATTGGCCTTTTCCGTTTTATTTCCTCTCGTTTGATGTTTATGAGGCAAATAAAGCCAAAGTGAACACTGAGCTCTGAAACGTATTCACGTTGTGTTTATTTAGTTTGCTGCTCATCTTGTTCACAGGCTTCAGTTTGATGGAGGTGAAGGTGATGCAGGTTGTTCTAGACCTCTGACCACTACCGCCTCCTTCAAAATAAAAGGCTTTTCTGCAAACATCACTACGGCAGCAGTCATCTGGTGTCAACCTGGTAAAAATAAAAGCGTCTGGTTGTTTATGGCTGTTTCCTTCTAGACTCTTCGTCTTCACTGAAAATATAATGTTATTGTGAGCATGTTATGACCATTTATATTTAATAAAAATTGTATTAATATTCTATTATCTATTTGAATCCTCAATAATCTCACCACTTTACCCCTGAGTGAGAGATTAGTGTCAGTCCTGTGACTCTCACATGAGCGTGCATGGGTCAGCCCTGTGGTGCCTGGATTATGTAAACACGTCAGTGTGAATGTGAGAGGAAATAATCTGATGCTAGGAGTTTGGTGCATCATGCGGTGAACCTGCGTTTACACCAGCGCTCGCACGTCTGTCCACACATTGTGAAACAGTATCTGTTTTACACAGACACACTGATCCCACTCTCTCTCACAATGCTGCTATTGTTCCACACTTTAACTGAGCAATGTGATGCTACAAGATTTTCCCAAATTCTTGAGGTTAGGCTTCATTTTTGAGGAAATCCTGGAGAGTAGCTGGAACAGTGACAGTTCTGGAGGCAGAGGGTGATGTGGATGTGTTGCAGGTCAAGCATCTGTCTTAAAATGATGAGTCAGCAGTCACACAAACATGCATCAGTGCAGTGCAACAAAATACAGCATTTTACTCAACGTTACTTGCTGATTGATGCCAGTGTGGAGTTCCCAGCAGCTCAGTATGTGGGATTTTGTGCTTTATAAATATACACACAGAGACACAGTGAAATAAACACACACTGGGACTGTGAGACTGTCTGCTGTTTGGTTTTAGCTACAGTAACTGAGCAGAAGACAAAGACTGGATGCAGAGCAGACTGTGGTGCAAGCGAGTCATGATCAGCTGAGAATAAATAGTCTGTAAGCCACGATTAATCCTGGATAATTGGAGCTTCCTCTGACCTCAGACTGTTGCAGTGCATTAATTAAAAGTGAATTATGCACAGTTGTTGTTCACATGTGACTACTGTGTTTGAAACTGATGCAATTTGCATATGAGAGCAACATTCAAACAGAGAATGCTTCATTACTTCTACAACATGAATGAAACCCAGTGTGGATCCTGTGTGTCTGAACTGGGATTGTTCCTGTGGAGGAGGATGGAGGAGGGTCAGATACATAATTCATCTTATATGTGATTATTCAGTCAGTCAGTTACTGCACAGCGCATGCGAGGAGGTGCAGTAGACAAACTGCTGCCAATGAAAACATGAATCACATTTGTTCTGAAAGTATGAAGGTCGCTGTGCAGGATTTCAGCCAGAACACAGGACACAGTCCTCCTCAACATAACTAAGTACTCAAGTACTTTGAATATCAGAGTACTTTCAGGTTATTTCCAGCTTCTCCTGGTCTACCACAGTCACATTTCTAAAATCAGAGAACTGTCACGAAATAAAATCTGTCACTGAAGTTTCCTGAAACACCAGAACTGTAAAGTAGTTAAATGATTCTCACCTTTACCAGCTGCTCAACACATCAACGCATCAACAAATAACAACTGTAAGTTCATTTTTAAATGGCTCATTCATTATTCTCTTGTTTTTTAGTTGTGTTACTAAAATGTGGTAATAAATACCACAGCGAAGAAATACCCTGCATTGAAATGTTCCTAATGAAAGATCAGAGTACAGTACTTCACCCACCATATAGAAATTCTCATGTATAGATATTGTACATACAGCAACATGACATGGAAGGAGGATGAGAATTCCCTCATTGTGTGAAAATGTGTTGGTTAGAGAGAAGGTAAAACAGCTGAGGCCTGCGTCATCCAAGCCAGCTGCACTCTGGGAGGGTTTAATCAGTATGTCATGGTCAACTGTAGGTCGTTCAGGAGCCTCAGAGGGGCTGATTAAGTGCTTTAAAAACAGGCTGACATTTATGAAAAATGCTTTTATGAATTGAACAGAGCAGCAGCTGAGAGAGAACAAGCCGCTCAAGGACTTCCTCTGAAAATAGGAGTTTGGAGAAAAGATAGTCAGGAACAGAACGTTGCACCAAACATTGTCCAAACTTTATATGAAGGGTCCAGACAGGATAAAGGTGACAGAGCAAAGGGTCAGTTAAACAACAAAACATGTTATGTAATAAGAGAAATAAGTTCAAAATCATCCAGGTCGAGGTTCCTGTTTACCACACAATAAAATGAGCTCAAGTCCTGCAATCAGAACCCAGATGAAAGCACATATTAAAGTGTTAGAGGATGTGAAACGGTTAATACAACACAGATTCAGTATATTAATATAATATAATTGCTGGCAGACATAAAGACCATTATATTCTCCTCCTGACTTCATGACTGATACTCTTGACTCTGTTTATATACTGGGTTGATCTTGATATGTCGAATTTGTGATCAGTTTCTAATTTCCACAGAATATGTCTGTAAATTTTCAGGCTGACAAAATTAGTGTATCACAGTCTCTGGAAAAACTCATATTAAGGTGGCAGTTACTTGAAGTTGCTTGATTTAGACGCATCCTCTAGTCAACTGTAAACAGTTCTGCTGTGAAACTAACATAAATTTCTCCAAACGTCAGGTGTGCGTGTGCACACAGGTCACAGCTAACACTTTAAAATGGTAAAATGGTAACGTACAGCTTCAAACTTTGAAGTAGACTCAGGTTTGGGAAACAGTCAGAATCAGTCCATCGTTGAGCCCCAGTCTTGTACAGAGCCCACCTCAGCCAGACTGGGTCTTTCTGGGACGGGATTCTAACAAACTGGAAAATGTAGAAAAAGCAGGAAGTCCACTTCTAACCCACTTGGTATATGTCTACATAGAGTCATATGAATGTTTAAACAGCGGATTTTGCATTAAAGGGACGTTGAAAGAAAAAAAAGCAAAAGGCAGAGTCAGAAGGAGGACGTGTCTGGAGTGTAGAGAGCAGAGCGACTAAGAGAAACTGAAGCACAGAAGCAAATGAAAACTGGAAAGAAGTTGGAGACAAACAGGAAGTTAATGGGGTGAATCAGAAATCCCAGCAGCCTCTGCTGCCTTCAGCATCATCATACTGAACAAACACAGTAGATATGTCACGATGCTGCTGGTTAAAACCAACAAGTCCCTTTAGCTTTAATGTTGAAATATGTCATTTGTCCCATCTCTGTCATACGACCAAAATGTTAGAGCACCCCCACAGACCGAGGCAGGCATTTGTTGAAATTACACCTCTTTTGATGTCAGAGACCAAAATTGTCTTGTTTTCCCCTAAACAGGCAGATACGCTGGACAATTGTACGAACAAAGTGGTTTGGTTGGGATTAGACAGATAGATGACCTCCTTAACGTCACACGATGCTCGTCACATGACAAACATGACATTCATACTGGTCAGACGGTAACAGTAACATCAGGAAAAGATGTTCCACCATCCATCCCAACCTCCTCCTGGTGAAACATGAGGGTGTTGATAGTTGGTAGCTATGTAGAGCTCACTGTGGCTGCTGGACGCTGCCACACAGTAAAAACACGTTGATACAGACGTTCTATAACGGAGAATAGTTTTGTTGGAGCTGCTCTGCTTTATCTGCTTCATTCTCTCCCTGTGTGCCCACGGCCTGTTGGATACTGAGAAGAAGAAAGGACCACTGGTGCGGGGGCACATTGCCTTGGAGATGATGGGTCTGCACAGTCTTCATAGGCTTGAGGCAAAATCTAATTGGTTATTTTAGAACTAAATGTGTTGCTTTAAAGCAAAAAGCGTGAACTCACCATGTACTGTTGACTCAGGACTTGGAGATACCACGTTAAACTTGTGTACAGTACAGTGTGTACTCACAATTCACAAAGTGTTTGTATAGTGATGTGGTTCGACAGCTACTCAAAACTTAAACAGGCAAAAGAGATTCAGTGTTTTCTTATTTTCCACCTTTGATGAGGTTTAGACAAGAAAACTGCTCACAGAACTCAGTTAAGATTAGAGAAGGTCTGTGGTCTGACTTAATACAGAAAAACCAATGATGACTAAACTGTGATCTTGGTACCTAAACTTACTGATTCAGGTCACGAGCGTTGAACGTCCCCCATCCCCCTCAGCCACCTCGTGTCAGATCATTCTGGAGGCTGTAGCTGCTGTTGAACTAGCTGTACCTAATAAACTGACAACCCTGTTTCCTGAAAATTACCTTCCTGAGTAACTAAAGTGCAAAAATGTGATTACATATTCCTAATAAGCAATCAATAAATATGCTGTATATAGAAATACACAACTATATATAAATATACAGTTATATAAATGTATTGTTTCTGTTGCTTTCTGTTGTTGCGTGGTGTTTTTGGCTTAGATTACCTGAGAGCAGCCAGTGTGATGCAGTATGCTGTTTATGGAGGGAAAGTGTTTCCACACCCAGAGTAAAGAAATAGTTTTACTGTTAGAACGCTCAGGCTCTGCAGCTGCTGCTGTTTAAACTGCTGTAGTTATTTAGCATTTTGCTGTGTGATGTTTCCTCCAGCCCCATGAAGTAATTGTGCGTCCTGATGATATGTGCTACTATTTCACTAAGCTACAATCTACCCCGCCGCCTTTGTGATTGCATGAATTTATTTGCATCTATTTTTCTTCTTCTCATCATATACATGTCTAATCATGCACATTTTTGAGATTTATTCTTGTGCCAGAGCCTCAGTCAGGACTCGACACAAACTGTAAGAGCAGGTTGTTAGAACAAAGCGTTTATCATCAGGCGGTTTAGTAACTGCAGCTTCTTCTTCTCCTTCCATCAGGCTGCAGCAGACAGAACAAATCAGGTCTATCTGGATGCTGTAAATGAAGTGTTTTTGGTCACATGCAGCTCTATTGTGGCTGTTTTATTATGATTTTTACTTTTTATGACTCACAGTTATGTTCAAAAAGTTTTCTGAGCGGAACATACACAGTTTAGTCTAATCCATCTAAACAAGCCACAGGCTGCTCTGACAGATAACAACCAAGCAAACCCTGATCTTTCCCTAAACCAAACTGTGACTGGTCCTCACTCTCTGTCTGGCTCTTTCTTCTGCAGATGCTCCTGTGACTTCACACACGTCAAACAACAAACGGGTCACGATTTGTCTCCTCGTCCTGTTTGTGTTATATGTTTTCATAAAGGTCACATCAGCAGCAGACGTTTAAAACTGCTGGTTGCTGGTTGTGAGTACAACTCCCTGCACGAGTGCCTGTGCTGTGACCCATGTTGCTGAGTAGAGTTTATTTCTTGGAGTGTGTATGAAGCCCGTCCCGCACAGCGACTGAACCACCAGTGTGCATCACTGGTTTCACTGGTGTAAACAGTTTTGTCTCCATACAGGACGGTGGTCAGACACAGAAGAGCAGCTGGCAGGTCGTCCTGTGTCTGCACATGTACATTCATGCATGAAAAACACTGAACAGCAGGGAAAAGGAGGCAAATCAATCTCTTTGGTTTCCACAGGGACAAACCTACAGTTCAGCTTGTGGCTGTGCAGGACTTTTCTTTCCTTCATTTGACTGTGTCTCGTGTTGATCGTAGCCCCAGTTTAACCATATTCTGTGTACTGGAATGGGTACTGGAAATAATGAAAATAATTTAATATTATTATATTACTGATTATTATAAATAATCAGTAAATAAAATTAATTAAAATAATTTAGCTTGAACTTTAGCAGCTGTAACATTAAACTTTTAGTATGAGATGGCTCAGTCAGTGAGTACTGTTACTTCTTGATAAGTGACGTGTGATTCAGTCATGTGAGTATTTTGTGTATATTAAGTTTTAGTCAAGTACAATGTTGAACACAGAAATTCTACTTTTTAATTTAGCTTTGTGTTTAGTGAAATGCATGATGGGATCGTGGAGTCATCCAGTGGAAAGGACAGGTAGAGCTGTGTGTCATCAGCAAAGAAATGTTAGGAGAAGCTGTGTGAGCAACAGAAGGTAGGGATGTGGAGTAGATGGAACCGAGGACACGGCCTTGTGGTACATACTTGTCCCTGCCTGCATACCTTGTGGGTGGAGCCTTATCCTGCTGAGAGCTGTGCCAGAGATACAGAGTTCAGAAACTTAATAAAATGCTGTAACTCCACCACATTCAGTGATATGATCTGTTCAACTGGAACCAAACACACTTAACATTTGAAACAGTTAGCAGTCAGTTTCTTATCTGCATCCGGAGACTCCTCCACCGTATCAGCACGGACCACATGTCCCGCCTCCATCCAGGGTTTAACAAAAGGCTGGTGTCCTCCTGATTTATTGGCACACTTGTCCAGCAGTCACCATAATGCTCTTATCATACTGTAAATGAATGCAAGTGGCTGCTGCTGTAGGAGCACATAGCTGTGGACACGCTCAGGTCAGGCTCAGGTTTCAGTCCCTCAGGCTTCACCACCAGCAGGGACAGCAGGACACCGGAGCTTTAGTGGGACGTGCTGCTGGTTGTTCTGTCCTAGGTGGATCTGCACTTCGCTCCGTGCTCGGCTTCCTACCGTCCTGCTCACAACACTCTATATTCTCCAAATGTTACATAACAAGTTATTATTGTCCTGATAGAAATCCAGCACAACACATCTGTAGACCGTTTCAGTGTGTATCTCACATGAGCAGAGGTGGGGAGTAACTAAGTACATTTACTCATGCAGTCAACTCAAATACAGTTTTAGGTACGTAGCTCTTACAGATCTTTCCCAACTAAATCTCTCAGTGTCCGCTGACCCTTTGAATCTTCCTGAATGACTGTTGTCTACTGGATGTTTTAAAGACCAGAAATAACCAGAGACGATTTCGCTTTCTGATCCCTTAATTGATCCTCTGTCATCTCTCTGTCTCCGTCTATCTCAGGTCAGGAGCGTATCGGCATTGATTCCAAGTACGAGCAGGAAGGTAAGGTCCAGTTTGTGATCGACGCGGTGTACGCCATGGCCCACGCCCTCCACAACATGCAGAGAGACCTGTGTCCAGAGAACTCCGGCATCTGCCCAGAGATGGATCTGGCTGGAGGGAAGAAACTGCTCAAGTACATCCGCAGTGTCAGCTTCAATGGTGAGTAGACTGATGCCTCTGTCCTTCTGCAGGCAGTAAAATGGGCCGTTAGGATGCTGAGCTTTTGCTCCAAGGCCAAAACACAGGTGAAACTCTGAGACCAAAGTAAATGAACTAACCCTCATCATAAAAACACTCCTGGTTGTAAAAATGACACAAACTTGTGTCTGTATCGTGGTTTAGTTTCTTCCTCCAGCATCACAGATTTGTTTTAAGGTTTCAGTGTCTTTCTGTTATAACTCAAACACTGAAGCTAATGTGGACCAGGCTGTCTGTCCATGTGCACACAATACATCACCTGGATGTGCTCTGTGTTTTTGACTGTGTCGTTATGTCGGCGAAAACGAAACTTAAAGATGAGTCACCTCCTTTTTGCTTTTCCTCAAACTCCTAAATGATGGAAACTGTAGTTTCTCTCTGAAAGTTGTTGCTCTGAAGCATCAAATCAGAAACTTTACCAAACTCATTTAACAAACATTAAAACCTGAATTTACTTACTGATATTTTTATGACTGTATGTGAAGGTCTGCAGCCAGCCTCTGTTTTCTTATTGTCTTCATGAAATCTAAAGCATAAAGTGAATATAGGTCACAATTATGTTTAATGTGAGTCTATATAAGTAATTTCATGCTGCTGCAACACTCTATCCTTAACTGTACAGTATGAAAACCTCTCTGATGTAACAATCATAGGTTCATCATCATGTGAAAACAGTTGGCAACAGTATCAGTAACAGCACAATGACTTTAAATATACAGTAGTAAGTGTTCAGAGTGTTCAGATCTGTTTAATGTCTCACAGGCACAAGGGCAGTACTTTCTAAAACCTCATTAAAACAATAAACACACTTAAATTCCCCAAATTAAAATCATATCAAAATCTGCTTTTAATGTCTTTTTAAAAGGAAACAAGAGAGTTCATGGTTTAGGATCCAGGGAAGGATCTATAAAAACAGATTTATCAGCAGTACACAAGTACAAGTACATATAGTATATACAAGTACCAAGAAAAAAACACTAGTCCACATGATGCTGTTAATAACATGAATATACATGTTCAGTCCAGTTTTAAGTCTCATAAAGAGTCAATAATAAAAAGTAAATTAAGTCTCAGCAAAAACCTCACATGTTGAGATCTTATTAAGTTTCAGTGATGTACAGATTCAAGGACAGAACCACTTCAGAATTCTGATTTCTAAAAAATGTACTGTAACAAAATAATTCTCTTTATATTTTTCCTCTTCACAAACTCACGCTGCACCACAGATCTGAGATACTGTAGAAACCTGGTGCTGAGTAAAAGAGCAGCTGATTTTAACCCATTTGCATGTGGAAAGAACTAAAGCTCACACCTCATTCACGTGAGTAACTGTACTATAATTAGTTAACAAACGTCTGTCACTGCATGTGTAATGTTCAGATGTGTAGAAACCGACTGGAGGAGGCTGCACAGAACCAGCTGAGCACTGAAGACACTAGAGCAGAGAGTGAACAGGTGTCGTAAAGTGAGATGATGTACGGCCTCGGTCTTAAAGGGGCAGTAATTAAGACTTTTATTGCTCCATAGCACAAACTAACTGCTCCCACTGAAGTCAGACATTAAGTGCAGGACTGGCTGTGCCAGGTGCCATCGTTTCTGTCATTTCCAAACTTCCTGCTGTCCACTTCAGAAATATAAACTGCCGAAGCAACCATCACCCTTTTCCTCACCCTCCTCTTTACCGAGTCCAGTAATGTCAAATGGATCTGCTTTATTAGCGAGCAGTTGGCCTTCGAAGACATTTCACTCTGCAGCCAAAATGCAAATGAAATGCAGCGTTATTATAACATTATTCTGCAGCCTGACATTATCGGCCTTTCTCTGGCAGCCGCGAGCCGAGTGGGTGTGTGTGCTTTAGGAGAGGGCTCTTCCTGGAGTGACGTCTCCATTAGCTTTATAGTGAGTGTCAGCTCATTGTTTCATGTCTGGATCTCTAGTTTACTGTTTTACTTCTCACCTCCAAAAGATTCTGGGCACAGCACAGAAAATAAACTGTGTTAGATTCTACTGCACCTGTTCAGCAGAAACCAGCCAGCAGACGGCTGAGGAAAAGCGAAGCGAAGCATTCTCAGGAGTTGGTGGACACCAAACCAGAGCTAAAAGAGACACAGACACATGAATCATTATGTTGATTTGTAACTTCTGGATGTGGACATTCTGCACAACTATCCCATCTGGAAGTTCAACATCTGGATTTGTGACTCCAGCGTTATTAAAGTTGTACAGTTGGGTTCATCCACTCCTGTTATGGTGTTATGGTCAGGGAAAGACTGTGGTCTGGGTTCATGCTACTTTTCTTGCTAAAGCTCACACAGGACTCTGGACGCAGTCGCAGGTCTATGTTTTGTCTGCACATAAACTCTCCATCCACCCCCACCACTTCCTTGAAATTGGATTCCTTAAATAAATGTAGCTTCATTCATTTAAAACACGCTGGCTGTAAACATGATTATTTCATGATTATGTTTGCTACAGAAACGTGCAGGTGCACTTTAGTTTGTGTCATTTTCAGGAGACAGGTTTGGAATAAATGTGTTAAATCTGGAAAGAACAAAAAGAACAAATCAAGGTGATGATGAATAAATAAAAAGCCTTTGAGAATGAATTGAGATTTTAAACTTTTTATGAGCTGATGCCCAGGTGTGAAGCAACAAAAGTTAAAGTGTGTCTCTTTTTAAAAAAGACAGAAGAATATGGGTCATCATGTCAATACTTTTGTTTTAAACTGCGATTAAGATCCCAGAGGTTCTGTTCAGTAGGACTTCCTTGAGGTTCTTGAAGACCTGTTAGTGGTTGGCAGTGCCACATACTGCCCAGCTGGCTGTAGCACATATTCAAATTCTGTGCCGATGTTGAGATGTTATTACAGTTGAGTGTAGATGGACTTACTGTCTTCACTGTCCAGAAGGAGGACACTGCTGTCTCCTGTCTTTCAGGTGCAGGTGAACTGTTGAGTCTTGTGAAGTCAGAGCGTTCCTCCTGCCTCAGACTGCAGATACACTCCTCTGCTTCTGTCTGTAGGACGAAGGACGTTCCTGTGGACACTGCAGTGAATCAATGGCTGCGAATGGCTTTAGAAAATACACAAGGAAAAGAATGTGTCTATACTATTTATGTACGCACATACATGTTAGCATCTTAGACCTTCATGCCTCAGATCACGTAACTAAATACATGAAACAGTAAATGTTTGTCTTCAGAAGATGATTTGCATATTTTTCTAGTTTTAAAGCGAAGACAGACACTAGGAAATCTGCCCCTCCAGAGCTTCTTTTATCAGGTAATTAGCAAAGCTTGAAATGTGCTAATTTAAAATGAAAGCCTCAGTTGAACTGTTCACTCACCATACATTAGGCTTAATTAAAAAGACAGACACAGAGGAATCAGCCCACATCGTTTCCTGCAGAGCTGCTGCTGCTGGTGACTTTAAATCCACATTTTCCACTGTCTTTCAGTCAGAAGACAAAAGATTCACTCAGCACATTCAACTCTCCAGAAAGTTTCTTCCCATTGTTTTTTTTCAGTCACTCTATAGAAACAAACATGAACCAAATATTGAGTGAGAAACAAAATTCATTAGATATGAAGAGGCCTGGTTTCTGTTAAAGTATTGATCTGAAGCTTCGTTCAGTCACGGCAGGACAGACTCTTTATCATCTCTGCTGCTGAAGATGTGATTCACAGAAACATGTTTTTAATGAAACCATCAGGTCGCTCAGACAAATTAACTGTTTAATTTTTTCTAAATAATTTAATTTAGTTTCTTTTTACACAGTTTTTTCCTCTTTTCCTTCCTGTTAGAATGAGTTCATGTGTGACTTGTTTGGTTTTCTTTTAATAAGGTTTTGTGTGTTTGAATGGTTGGTCTCCATGAACCAGTTCCACTATATTCATGTTTTTTTAGATGTTTCTACTCTGGGCTAGAAACTCAACTATTGGACACAGTTTAATTCAGACCTATAAGAAACTGCTGCACAAGTCATGATATCTGATGGCCTTGCTGATATTTGTTCTTATTAGACAAAAATGTTTGCTAATCAGTGTAGCACATTTTCTGTTTGGAGCTTACAGATTTCAAACCTGGATGAGAATTAACACACTTCAATTCAAAATCACACAAAGAGCATCTTAGACTGTGTCCTACTGCCAAAAACAGGACCCCATGTGCCTCTGCAGGTCCGATCGTTAATTTTCATGACAAGTAAATAAATGAAAGTTGTAGATCAGCCTGAATATGGGGGATTGGGTCATATAAGAACTGAGCAGCAACATTATTGGTGGGAGGATACTTTTGTTTGCAGTTGGGTCAACAGTGTTTCAACAGGTAAAGTAGGAGAGTCATTAATTGCAGGTTTGATGTTTTTGTATGCTGTGTCTTTGAGAAAGAGATTAAGTGTGTTCACTAAGTGAATAGAAGAATCTGAATGAACGTAGAAAAGATGCAGATTTACACAAGCGACTTGGTGTATTGATAAACCAACATTTCAGCAGCTGAGTAGACTCACACTGACGTAAACTGAGGTGGCAGTTTGGCTGCATTAATGCAGGGTCTCATTCAGTTCAGGATGGAAGTGCTAAGTACATTAGTATACACATGCAAGCTTTAATGCATTCATTATCTCACGCACTTTAGTCTCACTGAGGTGAATAAAGAGTCACACACACACAAGCGAGATGCATTTGTGGCTACTTGTTAGCATGTATCACTAAACAGTGACTCAGGGTCTGTGGCTCAGTGTCACAGTGGGAAGAAAAGCAGAATTACTACAGGTGACCTGCAGTTAGAGACACTGACATCAAATACAAACAGCAAAGATGCAATAGATGTTTTTATTTCTTTCTATAGATTCAAACCATTTTGAACTTTTTGTCTAATCTATTCTGGCTGTGCTGTGGTTTCTGTTTTTTAATATTTCATACTCCTAAAAACAAACATACTTAGAAGAAGAAGAAAAGAAAAGCTTTGAAAAGACAAATGTGAGGTTTTGGTGATGAATGGAGGAACAGGAGATCATTGCAATGAAGAGTTAGTGATGCTGCTCATGAGGCTTTACAGAGATGAAAGAAACAGGTATTAATATAGAAGTTTCAGTAAACAGTTGAGCTTCCTGTCCAAAAGTTTTTTCTCACCTGAGGACGCGTCTTCTTCTTTGTATTTCATGTTGAAGAGAGGGAGCCCAGCTCTATCTGTCTGCTGTCCTCCATCTGTCAGCCTTTCTCTGCTCTCTATCAGTCTGCCTCCCTCGCTCTAAATTAAATACACACTTGAAAGGGACTCTTGGCCCACACCAGAGCGAGAGGAGCCAAAGTAAATAAACACTGTGTCTGCGAGGGAGGCTCCCAGCGTCACCGAGAAAAAAGAACAGAGGAATAATGAGGGAGAGGGAGGACGAGGGGGTCAGAGAGACAAGTCCTCCTGAGAGACGATGCTGTTTAAGTGTGTCACAGTGTGTTTGCTGCTGCAGGGTCGGTACTGTACAGTGACTAGTTACTGAACAAAGGAACAAAGGAGGACAATGTAATAGAGTAGTTACTGAATAAAAAGAGCAGTGCGGGTTGTTTGTCACTAGCGTCTCTTACCATCCATACAAACGTTTCCTGAGTCTGTGTGCTGTGTGTGTGTTTACACCAGTAAAACCGCTGATGCACATGGTCAGTTCTGACAGGACGGCGATCGTGTACTGGTCCCAGTGTGCTCTGTCCTGACACATGTGCACTGGTGGTGAGTGACATTTACAACAGCACATATAAAGGTCATGTTGTTACATGGCAGTTAGTACGTTACATTAAAAGATATTGAAGGAATCACGAGCTCACTGAGTTTCAGTATTACATTTATGATTTATGGTATGCTGTATCGTTTTTAAACCCATTTGTTGTGATAGAATTATGATTCCACCATAGAACAGCATAACTAAGAGCTGGTTCAGAGTCACCTGAACCAGCTCTGACTATAAGCTTTACCAAAAAGAAAAGTTTTAAGCTTAGTCTTAAAAGTAGAGACAGTGTCTGCTGAACCTGAACTGGGAGCTAGTTCCACAGGAGAGGAGCTTGATAAAGGCTAAAGGCTCTGCCTCCCATTTTACATTTGGAAACTCTGAGAACCACAAGTAGACCTGCACTCTGAGAACGAAGTGTTCTGTTGGGATGATGGTGCTATGAGGTCTTTAAGGTTTGATGTTATATATATTCCTCAAGTGGAAGAAGGCAGTTCTAGAGATTTCTTTAATATATGGGTTAAAGGAGATATCCTGGTCAAAGATGACTCCAAGATTCCTCACAGTAGTGCTAGACGCCAGTGTTATGTCATCTAAAGTAACTATATGATTAGACATCGTATCCCTGAGGTTTTTGGGCCCAAATAGAATAACCTCTGTCTTGTCTGAATTAAGAAGTAGAAAATTGCAGGACATCCAGA
>OMLM01012222.1:0-10493 GCA_900302695.1 Helostoma temminkii
GTTTCCTTTGATGAATTTCTTCCTTGAAAGTCTGCAGTGACAAAACAATATACATTTTTATAAAAACATATCCATCTGATGTAAGTGAATATACACTGTAAAATGAAATCATTAGTCAAGTATGATTTGAAAAAAATTGTCAAACGATACACTTATTCACTTTTTTGTTGTCCGTTTTTCCTAAGCAAACTTACTTAGCATTTAGATTTTAGACATGCATAATAATAAAAATAAGATTTCTTCTCTTATATCTCGTCAACAGATGATGAAAAAATTATGAATTCAAAACTGAAAGAAGAGGCTTTTTTTGTGTCATGTAATCTTAAAATTGGGTATATTAGTTAAATATACCATCTAATCAGGTGTTTGATTTCATTAGTTTTTAATTAGTTTTATACACGTTCTAATGAAAGAATAATATATTAATAAAATATATTAAATTATTTAATTTATATATTAAAGCTCACAAAAAATAATTCAGCAATAATTACCTGAACATAATCATAGATTGTGTAAAGCCTTGTTGAGAATATGTTTCATAGCCAGTAGAAAGATGACTGCTTGTAAAGAAAACAACATGTACAGGCGTTGACTGTGGTGTGTGTGTGTGTGTGTATTTATATATATAGGACTATATATGGCTTCTTTGCTCAGATCCAGTCACGTGGACTCTATGCCATGCATGAGCATGCAGACAAAAAACACTGCAGGCAATAGATTCCAAGGTTTGGGAGTTGGAGATAAGTGCACTTCTGAGAAACACAGCTTATTAGCAGATGTTTGTGGCAATTCTGTGTCACACAAAGTCTGCCTAAAGCCTGTTTGATAATTTGTGTTACACTGGTCTGCTATCAGTCTTGCTCCATATACCTAGCATTTTTTACTTTTTTTACTTACTTTAACATTTTTTGTCTTTAACTGGAGTCTGTAAATGATGTGCCACTAAACTGTGGCACAATCTATTTAATAAAACCCACTCGTAGATGGAAGTTGCGAGTACCTGAGCACATGTTATTTATGGATTATTTTTAATAATTAGAGAGGGTTATTCTTTATCTACTTTGGTCCCTGTTGCTTAATTCTACCACTTAGACTGCATGCAAAAGCCACTCCCCTTCTTAACTCTTTCTTTTTGATCAAATAGAATGGTTGTTGCTGGTCTAATGATAACCAGTTTGTTTTGCCCTCTAGTGGCTGGTGTTTGGTTGTTCTTGTAGTTGAAGTCTTGAAGGTGGGGTAGATAGCACCAAGAAGTGGAGATTGCTGACATAATAGCGCCATGCAGAGGGTGGTATGGGGTTTGCTGCTGAGGATACAACATTTGTGTATGCTGAAAATTATCATCATCAAATGCAGGGTGACATAAGGTTGCCGATAAGAGTATATCATCTGGATTTCTTGAAAGGAAGTGCCACTGGACTCCCTTCACACACAGATACAAATAGGTCTAGCACCTGACAAACATGCCAAGTGACCCAGATCCACCATATACAAATGACCCAGCATACACCTTTGCAACCAACAGCTGCATGTTGCAACAGTACATGCTACCAATGAGGAAGTTCAACAGTGATTATTATTGAGGCCTTTCTACTGTTTTGTCTGCCACTTCTGAAAACAGATCACCCATTTAAATCTTTTTTTTTGTTTTTTGTTTTTTAAACTTTGATGAAAGTAGCAGAACAAGAAGTTAAGTGAACTGGTCATGACAATAAACGAACAGAGTGGATTATAGTGTGTTGTTTGGGAACAGTAGCTGAAGGGTTTTAATGTCTCTCTGTGTTGACTGCCTTGTTTTTTCTCTGCTATATGATTAGCTTATGCCACAACATAAGCTAATCAACTTCAAACAATCAAACAAGATTTATTATATGTGCATTATTAAGATCATTGTGGGCAGTCATATTGGAGCATGTAAAGATTTAGAGTTATCAATATTGTTGTTGTTTGATTTAGTTTTTGTTTAGATTTACTATATACTTGAAAACACTATTGTAATTATTATTGTTATTGTTGGGTCTTCATGGGTCAGACTGCTTCCTTGCTTCAGGCATCATTCATTGGTAAAGGAACCAGAATGCTTAAATTGAAAAACAAAAACTAATGAATTTAAAACTGGGCATAACGTATGTTAACTGTCCTTGGCCCGTATTTAAAGTGTAGTGGAGAATGGTGGCATCAGAGCTGCCTTTTGACATTCATCAGATAATGGTACAATAAACAATATTATCATTAAAATAATCATTAAAAGCTAAATAAATAAAATTTTTGTAAAACTGTTGCACCATTTTATTAAATACCTTTTCACCAACAGTAGCTAATTATTCTAGCTAGTTATTTAGTCGTCTATGTTTCTATATAGTAGTTCATAGACTACTATCACAGACAATATGAAATTCTTTTACCATGTACTTTTGGAGTAACCCAGTACTAGTGTACCCTCAATGGGACTAAAATAAACTTTTTCCCTAATGTTTAATTTGAAATAAAATCGGATTACTCAGTTAATATTTAATTAAATCTATATGGCTGTACTTTGTAAAATTAGTTGATATTCTCTGTCACATTACTCTATGAAATACTGTGAGTAAGAGTCAGAGTAACCAAGTATCAAAGTACCCCTTTGAAACAAATGCAGTTTTTTTGTCAATGTTTAACGTGGAATAAAAAAATATTATTTAATAAGGACCTTTGTAACTTTTGTAATTTGTTGTTTTTATTTTCTGTATGTAAAAATTATGCTATGCTTTTACAGGGGGTGGCAGTGGAGCAGTTGGTAGAGTGATTGTCCCCCAAACCCAACCCTTACAAAAAAGTAGTATACTTAAAGTTTATTTTATTAAGTATACTTAATTATACTTCAAGTATATGTTAAGTATAGTGAGTATAGAGATACTTCTGTGTACTGCTAGTATACTTGCTAGTATACTATTTTAACACTTCTTGGGACAAAATTGGCCCACTTTTTAGTTTACCTCTTATAAGTACTTAATAACTATACTTCAAGTATACTTGCTCATTTTTAGTTTAAGAGAAATATACTAAAAGTATACTTGAATGTACCTCTTTTTCTTAATTGAAGCCACTGAGGTTGCAAAAATGAGGAGATATGCCAGAAACAAAAAAAAAGTTTTTACTATAATACTTGAGTTCCATACATTTGAGCCCATAAGAGATTTCCACAGTGTATAGTACAGTTTCTAGTAGTGTGAAAGTAGCATGTGCCCAGAGATCGAACCTCTTTATCGACAGCCATTTTGAGGCCTTCTCGCCTGCCTCTGTTGCTTCTCCAATGGCTCCATCCATGTAGTAGATTCACAATCTACTGTATGTACATTATCAATTGCAAGAAAATTGGTGTGCTGTGTTTGAACTTTTTAAACTTAGAAAGTGTGCTATTTTTAAGAAAGAAAATTAGAGAAATTTGAAATTAATGGTAGCAACACATCTTAAATATGTTGGAACAGAGGCAACAAAAGGCTGAAACAGTAAGTGCCATCAACAAGAAAGGACAAGGAACATTTAGCAACTTATTGTGTTAACTGGCAACAGGTCAGTAACATAATTGGGTATAAAAGAGTCTCTCAAGGAAGATGGGCAGAGGTTCACCCATCTGTGAAAAGCTGTGGCTAGAATCAGTGGAACAATTTCAGAATAACATTCCTCAACATAAAATTAGGACTTTTAATATGTAATAATCTAATATAATTAATAATATTATCAAAAGATTCAGAGAATCTAGATATGTCTGTTTTGCGAGAAAAGCCTGAAATACAGTATTATAAGACCATGATCCTTGGGCGCAGTTTGCTGTGCCAAAAAAACACAAGTTGAAGCTTTATCATTAAAAGAAGAAGTCGTATACTATGAACACCATTCAGAACACCACAGTCTTCTCTGGGCCAAAGCCCATTTAAAATGGTCTGCGGCAAATTGGACGCTGCATCCTATGCACTAAAGAGGCAAGGACACAATCCATGTTTTTGTTTTATTTAAATAAAAATGTTTTACTTTTGCTGTTCATTCACACTCTCTCACCCACCTGGCCACACTGCCTTAGTCATGCTCCTGACACACGTACACACACTCTCACACTTTCTCCCTGATCCACTCTGCTCACCCTATCAACCTGATTACTCTCACCTGCTCCACTCACCTTTTCAGGCCTTGCCACCTTCTTGATTTATTTATTATTATTTTTATTTTTACACTTAAATGATTCAGATTATCATCTTCTTCTTCTCTCTTTTTGTTTATAGCGCCCCAGCCCAGCCGCCGAGTAGTAAAAGTACATTATTTTCCTCTGAATTGTAGTGGACTATAGGTAACTAAAAAGTAACATAGAAATATTCCAGTGTTGGGGAACATACACCAAACAAGGGCCACCAATTATGTTGGAATATTGAGGATGAATTTTGTTATTATTGTCAATTATTTATTGTAATTGACAATATTAACGATTATTTTAATAACTAAAATTTATAATATGGCACCACCTTGTACCTTGTCTGTACAACTAGACAACTAGCACGTATGACCACTAGGCAGTGTGTGTGTGTGTGTGTGTGTGTGTGTGTGTGTGTGTGTGTGTGTGACTTTGATAGCGATCTAGGTGTGAAGTGTGATCTACCCTCACACACACACGAGAACAAAGAAAGGTTAGAGAGGTAAAGGCAGAGAGAGAAAGAAAGAATACAGGAATAGAGAATTTTCAACACTCACAAGATAGAAATTAAACAATCAACGAAAATGTAACTCTACCTTGCAGTGTGTTTTAACTGTACAGCAACCTCTATCAAGTTGTCTAGCTTTGTTATCTCTGCATCAGACAAGTTTGCCTCTTACTGTTGATAATTCCTGGTGAAACAGCAAGGAAAATGTCCTGTCCTGCTTCCTGATTACAGGTGATTAATGGTCTGGTGGGCTGTAAACAGATCCAGATTCCTGTGCTTTGGGGTTTCAACAGAAACCAAAAAAAAAGGAAAATGTGCACGAAAAACAAAAAGAAAGCAAAGTGGCAACGAAACAGAGTTCAACAAATGTGGGTCTTGAGAACAAAGGAGTTCTTGATTGGCAGTGACGAACAGTATAAATGAAGGGGTTAGAGAGGAAGCTGGAAAGTTAGTTCACAACTTTATATCAGATGTGACATCATTGGGGTCCTGTCTCGTCTCATCCAATAATAGTGTGATGATCCACTTTGAACTTACCTGCTTATTAACTCAAATCGGGCGGTAGGCCAAAGTTTTACAACCCTTTGTTTCTGGCTTAGCACATGGTCTGTGATATCACGTTTGGCATGTGTACAAATACTTCAAGTACAGTACTTGGGTAAAAGTACTTAATTACTCACCACCTCTGTCCCACGCATTATCTAAATGAATTATTTTACTGGAATTAGAAAAACATAGAAAGAAAACAATGTGTGTCACTTTTATGTAATTGAGGCACACCAGTTTGCCTGCTTAGAAATACTATTTGGAGAATTCTATAAATAGCAATTCTCAAAACTACTATATAATGAATGAATATGAAAAAGTTTATTTAATGATGTAGCAGTAGTTATTTATGCAGATGTCCTAAGTATTCTTTGTGTCAGTATAGGCTATACAGCATAGATCCTTTCTTCCCTGAAGTTTTTATCAGCATCAGGGGCTGAAGAAATTACAGTTATAGTTATACAGATTTTTTAGCAGAAACTCTGAGTTTAGAAACTTTAGGTAATATCTTTTCATGAAATTAACGTAAAAAGGTCATTGGGACAAATTAAAATTATTAAATAAGAAAAATCTTAACAGTATAGACAAAACAGAAGAAATATAGCATCAAGTCAGGATTTGAAGTTTTATTTGATTTTAGTAAAGTTTATTATTAATGTATTGTGTTTGAACATCTCATATACTTCATAATTTATTAGTAACTTAGTAATTGTGTTAGAGCTGACAAATCCACCCATCCATTTTCTAACCGCTTAGCCCCCGTAGGTGTTGCCGGTTTGCTGGAGCCTATCCCAGCTGTCATACGGGCAAGAGGCAGGGTACCAGGGCCACATATAGACAAACATTCACACCATTCACACTCTCACTGACTCACATGCAATTTAGAGTCCCCACTTAACCTGACTTTGGACTGGACCTTGGGAGGAAGCCGGAGTGCCCGTAGAGAACATGCAAACTCCACACAGAAAGACCCTGGCAGACCCCGGGAATCAAACCCAGGACCTTCTCGTTGTGAGGCGACAGTGCTAACCACTGCACCACCGTGCCACCCTTGACAAATAGTACTGCTTAATAATTCAGAGAGGACCAGTCCAGATAAAAGTCCTAAAGATCACGAAGTGTCCAGATTTACAAACAGTAATTATTACATCCATTAATGGAATGAAGAAAAGGTAACCATGTCCTGGCATTCTCAGATACATAAGGATTAAAAAGGTGGAGAACCATGGATGCAGAAGGTCCAAAGCCTGTGTTTGGCAGATTGCTAAATCTGCCACTGATGAAACCTAATTAATATTCAACATAAAGTTTATTCAGAGTTAATACACAACGGCAATGAGTAGCCTGTATATTATTCAGCAGTTATAACCTAAACATACTGGTACATCAAATGACTGCGTGATGAAAATTTTGAGAATGTTTGGGGAATTTTACTAGAAGTCACCTATCAGGGAGCAGCTTCACAACATAACCAAGCTTGATACATACTGTACTAAGGCTTCACTGAATGGTCAGGTTTTTCCACTTACCACAGAACAGGGTGGAAAGCCAGTTTCACCACATTCTGACAATACACCAACTGTATTTTTTATGTGACTGTATGTGACAGCCAGCACAATTTTCCAGCTAATACATTTTTATTAGTTTTCATGTCTGCACCACAATTTGAGTCAACCAGGACATAGCAGCGGAGCAAAACACGTGAGGGATCAGCAAATTGAACCTGAAATTAGTTTACACTTAAGGTGTGTGAAATTTATGTTGGGATTTTTTTTTTTAATTAACAAAAAACAGTACAACTAATGCAAGACGAAATAACATCCAGTGTTAGACAAGACAAAGAGACGAGACACATGAATCATGTACAGTGTGTGTTTGTGTGTGAAAGTGCATAAAGGTATGTGGAGGGGTAGTGAGGAGAGACACAGTAGTCTAATCATGAGAGCAATGACAGGGAGCTTGTTTATTATGGGGAAACAATAGAGAGGTGTGGTGGTCTTGACATTTTTAAGGCCCATACTGTCCAACCCAAGGCAACTCCAAGGTGCCTTTCCATTACAGGTAATTCAGTTTTTTATGCCAATGTGGAATTGGTAAATAATTAAACAAAACAAAACAAATAAACAAAAAATTGTAAATACATTTTAAAATTATTAATTATTAATTATTAATTATTATATTAATTAATTCTATAAATTTGGGTTGCTAGTCATGGAGAATGTTTTATTGCAGATTTCTATCCAAAAGTCAGAGTTGGGGGAGAAAGTAAGATCTTTTTCCTATTTTTTTATTGGGACTGTTATTGTATAGTTTTTGTTAGCACATCAGTTAATGTAAGGGGCTGTAGTGGGTTGTTAGTTATATTTATTTGTGATTTAATTGTGGATTTTAGTTGTTGATATTGGAGGAACTGTTCTCCCCCAACTCCATAATTTTCCCTTAATGTCTCAAATGATACAAATTGGTCATTCTCATACAAGTGATGAAGGTGGGTGATTCCTTTGTGCTGCCAAGTTGGAAAGTGCATAGGAGTATTATATAATTGAAAGTGTGGGTTGTGCCACATTGGGGTATATTTACAAGGTGTTAGTGATGTTCTTGTGATTTTGTGAACTTTCCACAAGGCCGTCAAAGTTGAAGAGATGGTTATTGTTTTAAAATAGTTCATTTTTTGAACTATTACTACTAACTTTGAACTGTGACATGAAAGCGAGATCTCAAACAAGTTTACATTGATTTTGTTCTAGGTCTATCCATGAATTGTTGTAATTATCCTTTTGAATCCATTTGACTAAACATTGCAGTTGTGTTGCTAGGAAGTAGTGTTGAAAATTGGGTGCTTCAAGGCCGCCTTGTGATTTTTTTCTTCTGTAATGTTGACAGGGAGATTCTAAGTTTCTTGTTTTTCCAGTAAAAGAAAGATGTTAGGGAGTCAAGTGATTTAAACCAATTATCTGTAGGGGTTGTGGGGAGCATTGAGAATAAATAGTTGATTTGTGTTAATATCTTTATTTTTTGCTGTAGCAATTCTTCCAATGAGTGAAAGTGGGAGGTTAGTCCAGCATCTGAGATCGTCTTGTATTTTTTTAATACAGGGGTATAGTTAAGATTAAATAGATCTGACACCAATGTGAAATGGAAGGAGAAATTTTTGTGCTGCGGAATCCCAGGCATCTTCAGTGAGTTGGAGTATAGTTGACTTATTTCAATTTATTGTGTAATTTGAGATTACGGAAAATGCATTAACAATATTAAATGTTTCCTTTAGTGAGCTATAGGGGCATCTGCATAAAGATTATTGTGTGTTGGATTCCTTTAATTCTGACATTAATTTGATTCTGAAATTTGTTTACACTTAAGGTGTGTAAAATTTATGTTGGGATAATTAGTTATCTATTGAGAAATTGTTTGACAAGAGCATGGAATTTGAGTTATATAATACACTGTGGAAATGGGTATCTGTGCCGTTTACTGTCTGCGGTTATCTTACAAGAAAAGAGTAGTTTTCACTAGTTTTATGGCCCATGTAACCTTGCTAGACATGGAGACTGTGTATTACATTAGTCTCTGACTTTTTGAAAAGACATTAGACATTATTTCAGTTTACCAAGACACTAGTGATGTAATCATCGTATACTTTATTCTCCCTCTCAGTTGATTAAAGTGCACTTCTGAAGAAAATGTTAATTGTTTCCATGCAGTATGACCTACTTTGTTTATGGACTGAAGCACAGCTGTGTCAATCATCACAGCTATGTAACTGGGGAAGTAAACTTTAAAGTCTAAAGTTAGTGGGAGGCAGCTCCTATTGACTGCTCACCCTTCTTAGTAACGGTTAGAAGTTTACGACACAACAATTAATTACTGACCATACTTATTGTCTTTAAAAGAGAATTTTAAGTTAAACTACTGAAATGCATGCGCGGTATTTCTTAAGTATACTGACAAGTATAAGCAAATATACATATACTTGTCAGTTTACAGCAAATTACTTAAATACTACTTTGTCTAGTATGCCTCTGATAAGAACATAAAAAGTAAAATGAAAGTACTCATTTTTAGTTTAAAATTAGCTTTAAGTATACTAATAGTATACGGGAATATACTACTTTTTATAAGGAGATGCATAATAGAGGAAAAGGTTAAGCTAATTTATCCTTTTTTGTTAGGGCCCGAGACTTCACGCAGTGTCTATAACACACTAATAAAAGGAGCACGATTGGAGGGAAGGAGGTGCCGGTATTACACAGTATACCGCCGAGGGCCTTGTCATGGATGAGGACCCATCGTGGTATCATTACATGCAGAGATGTAAAGAGTACTAAATTATAGTGCTCAAGTAAAAGTTCTGTTAACTGAGCATTTTTCATCATTGACAATGTTTTTTGTTTTTTCTCATAAAGGAAAATTCTGGAGACCGTCGTTTTGACAGATTATATCACTGAGGGCAATCAACTGTAACTTTAAGTAGGTTAAATCACTGCAGTTGGTGGTGAGTGTCCATATTAACTATTATTAACAACTTTATTTATATAGCGCAAAATAACAACAAAAGTAATCTCAAGGCACTTCACAATGTAAGGTTTAAGACCTTACAATACAAAAGAGAAAAAACAAAGTTAATAACAGGCAGTGGTGGCGTATGAGTGGATGGAGAAAGCAGGAGGAGCTCAGTGTGTCGAAGGGAAGTCCTCCAGCAGTCTAAATCTATAGCAGCATAACTAAGAGCTGGACTTCAGAGTCACCTGAGCCAGCTCTAACTATAAGCTTTATTAAAAGAGAAAGTTTTAAGTCTAATCTTAAAAGTAGAGACAGTGTCAGCTTCCCGAACATGAACTGGGAGCTGGTTCCACAGGAGAGGAGCTTGATAGCTAAAGGCTCTGCCTCCCATTCTACATTTGAAAACTCTGGGAACCACAAGTAGACTTGCACTATGAGAATAAAGTGTTCTGTTGGGATGATATGTTACTATGAGGTCTTTAAAGTATGAAGGGGCTTGATCATTAAGTGCTTTATATGTGAGAAGAAGAATTTTGAATTCTATTCTGGATTTTACAGGGAGCCAATGAGGGAAGCTAATGTAGGAGAAATATGATCTCTCTTACTAATTCCAGTCAGAACTCTGGCTGCAGCATTTTGGATCAGCTGGAGGCTTTTTAGGGAGCCACTAGGACATCCTATTAGGAGGGAATTACAGTAGTCCAGTCCATAAGTAACAAATGCATGGACTAATTTTTCAGCATCACTTTGAGACAGGATGCTTCTAATTTTAGA
>OMLM01012223.1:9410-33548 GCA_900302695.1 Helostoma temminkii
CAGTGAGAGACCACAGGCACATGTACACACATGTCATGTGTGCATGTACAAAAAGGTTGACAATTACTGGTCCCTACACAATCTCTCTCTCTCTCTCTCTCTCTCTCTCTCTCTCTCTCTCTCTCTCTCTCTCTATCTCACACACACACACACACACACACACACACACGGGAGATATGACAGGATAATTGTGTAAGGAAGGAAATATTGCAGGGATGAAATATTGAAATGAGACAGAGGAGAGTGTGTTGGAATCCTCATACAGTAGTATCACATCTAGAAATTCTCAAATAAACATGTGGCGAGTTAAGCTTCAACTGATCAACAAGGACTAGACAAACACCATTTAACTGATGTTTGTGTCACATAAGTAAACTGTGTCTGCAGGGAGACGCTGAGGGGGTGAGGTTCAAACTCTACACAGGGCTGAGGTGGCAAGGCTTCATCAGGGTCTTCACTACATCTTTTGTAACTTGAATTTAAAAAAATCATAGCTCTTATAAGCTTTTATCATTCACAGCACCTTACAGGAGTTTGCTGTGTATTTTGTTTTGTTTTGTATTTTTGTTTCTTTTTTCCTCAACATTTACGTGTGTTGCAACTTTTCGTCCAAAAATGTTTTCACACAACTACTGTAAACTGCAACTGCACTACATTTTGTAACCATAGTAACTGGATTTGTTTGTTAATAATGAACATATGAACAACATTAGCAGACGAGGTCTAAAGCAGAACATCACCGTGAAAAGTGGATGTTGTGCTGCAAGTATGAAAATAAAATTTTGAAAATTTGTTTCTGTTGATAAACGTCGATTGAAAGTTGCAACTTCTCCACGTTTGCGGTTGATGGCAATTTGCAGTTTAGTTGCACAGGAATGTATTTTTAGGAGACAGGGTTTGTTAGTGAGTCTCAAATATCATTAAGTTCTTAATATGATAATTTACATTGACCCAAAATAATAATAATATTTTGACAGGAGAAAAACGTATTTCTAACAAGTTCGCTTTTCATACAATTTTTCTCTCCCTGTTGAAGTAAGCATATTATTATATTATTACTATTTGCACAGGTAAGACTGCAGGTGCTGCAAACAAACAAGCTGCAGGTACAAGCCTCCACAGAAAAAACAGACATGTGCAGTAGTTATGAACATGCACAGCCTAGCAGCAGCCTGCTTTAACGAAGACATTTGTGAGCACTCTTTACATGCAAATTTATTTGTATTTATTATGTATTGGTGTCAGCATCATAATTATCTAAAGTTTCTAGTAGATATGTTTCCCACACAGCCCTCAGATGCAAATGCCTTTTTCACTAATGAAGACAAAAGACAAAAGTAAGTGCAAAAGTGAAAATGTTGCAAGTCTCTGTTTTGTCCATTTTGACAACTTCTGAAAAATGACTAAATTTGTTCAGCTTTGCCAAATGTCCTACCAGGATTTGCTACTTTGGCCAAATACAGCACAAGAAAGACTAGTTTGCTGTATTCTCTCCACTAGCTGTGCATGCACCTCATCTCACAGTTAAGAGGTTCCCTGTAGATTCTGGTGAGCAACACCATGTTTGAGACAACACTAAATACATTTCCATCTTCATAAAAGATAATTTTATAAATGATTTGTTTTTCAACTTTTCAAATCCTCTGTTTATGTCCTTGTTTGTTTGCCTGTACTGTGAAACCAGAAATAACATTTCTGCCACTGAAGTAGTGTGAAACCACTGGCAGGAATTAATTTGAGTCATCCACATGCATGAATGCATTCTGCTGCTAACAGCTTCGAGAGGTCAAAAACTTCGGATCTTCCTGAACATGAGGAGGAATTTTGTGCACAGTGGTAGAGGATGGGAATCTAACTTTGTATTAGAATGATAACTGTATTTGTTTTCTATCTTCTAGGGCTGTTTAATCATGCAATAAATCATGCTTGCAACTTAAACCTTGTCTCTCTCCTTCCCATTCCTGGTTGCAGTACACCTGATCCTCTCTCATTTCTTTCTCGTTTTCTTTATATTCCACCTGTTATTGCCGTCTACTCCGTCACTTCCCAAAACCATCTGACTGTGCTCACTTTCCTCTCCTTCCTCTTCGCGTCTCTCTCACTCTCTCTCTCTTTCTCTGTCTCGCTCTCCCCCCTTGAGTCTACTGTTGCAGTGATAACCAGTGTCTGGGTGCTGTAGATAGCTTATCTTAAGAAGGCTTACATCCCTAGGAGCACAGACTCCCCAATAGACATGCACACACATACACATGTACACTCAAAACAAACACATGGGCTTGTGTGTACACATGGTCTTACACATTGACACAAACATATATGCTGTAAAGAGAAAAGACTTCCTACACTGCTGTGGAAATATCTGTATTCACTGTAGATAAAAATATCCCATATGTGACTGCAGGGGCAAACAGAACAAGCCAGGGTTTAACTTGATATGGCCTCAGCACTGTTTATGAAAAATGTGTAAATATATGTGTAAATTTAACATTTGCTGCTGAAATGGAAAAGCCACCAGCAAGTGGCACAAGACACTGAGGTTTCAGTTTGTACAGTAAGGCACAAAGTAAACGCTGAAGGTTTCCATGCCAGGGTTCCAAGACCATTAAGACCACTACTGACCCCAAAGCACAGGAAGAGGACCACAACCTGCAACAATAACAATAAATAACGATATTATTTTATCGAAGCCTTCATACTCATGTTCGCCATGGTGACTGCATTGTAGCCAGTGTGACAGCAGCTTTGGGCTGTGTAATGTTTCCAAACGACTGATTTCATGCGACCCTCCGCTCTTTGTTTTTCTAAGCTGTTCTTTATTTTTTTTCCGATAGACAGATCGTGGGGAATCCATTATTCTCTTTGTGTGTCCTCTTTATTTAGCTTGAGAGTGCGGAGCTTTCTCCTTGTGTGTTTAGAATGCAGAAGTGGGCAGCGCCTCACTAGTCTATCCAGCGAATGACATAAAGAGGTCCCCGGGGCGTGTGCTTACAGCCTTGACCCTAGTGCTTCGTCTGCTCGGGACATCCCGGAAAACCTCCATCTCCAGCTTGAAGCGGGGAAGGCTGCAGTCATGCTGCGTGGTCTTGTGGCGGCTATCGTGGTGGCTATCAAAGCGGCTCCGGTGGGGGATGCCTCCCTTGGTGGAGATGACTGTGCCCTTGTCACTTGCTTCCTGAGGGTGGCCCTACGGTTGACCGTCGATGGCCCGTCCCAGTGTGGCATTTGACCCTTGATTGGTGTGTTCTGGGTCATCCTTCGCCCAAACCCTGCTTTGCTTTCCAAGAGCTGCAATGCCTTACACCACAGCTACATCACTCGGATCAATCCTCAAATCCTCAAAGACAAATCCTCCAGAGAATCTGGAATCCACCAGGAGATGAGGCAGAGGGGCAGAGCTGGAGAATTAATGAGAAACATAGCTAAGATGATGTCTCTCCAGTAATATTTAGATTGGGAACTTGGTCCTGATTTATTGCTACCTGATGGTTTTCAGCTGGAGAGGATGAACAGACAATCAGTCTTCTCAGTCTCTATCTATCCCAGCAAACTCAAGTGACCTGGATAACTGCAGACTGATCTACCTGATTCGCCAGCTTAAAGCCACCTGTTAATTCAGTGCTGCTGTCGCCTCTCATGGACTCACAAACTTTGTATCTACAGAATCTCACCTCCTAAATACTGTATAATTATTGTTACTATCACGCTATTAAGCAGGTCTGTATTTTTGTACTATATTGAACATTTGCTTGGTTCTGTTGTTAAACATTTCATGTAATTTTTAATCATTTGCTGTGACCTGTGAATTTCTCCTTCTCCTAGGTGTTATCTAATGTATTTGAATCTAATATTGGAATGTTTGTGTGCTGTGAATATCCCCTGAGCTGCATTGTAAGATGTTTTGTGCATCTTTGTCCCTTAGTGTCCACTTGGAGGACAACAGCACTGGGCAGTGCAATTTTGTCTACCTGGTCTAGACCCACACTGCTGTAAAAATCCACATCTCCTCTCTGCTCTCCTCTCTGATGAAGACTGCACCTGTCCCGTAGCTCTCAGCAAGACAACCCCAACAGTAAAACTATTAAATCTTATCACTGGTGCCACTTCCTATTTCTTTCTCCTGTGTGTAATGTGATCAAGCGCCACATAGCTGTTGGGAGATCCATGTCCCTGTTAGCTGATGTGGCTTAACCTGGACTTCCAACCTGAGAAGGTACAGGGCCTTACATACTGACATGAAAGGCTACCTTGCACATATCTATAAGATACCACAAGGTTTGACCATGAATTAATGGGTTTGACACAGCATCAGTTGTTAAAGCAGGTATGAAAGTTCCATATTCCATAACTACAATGGAACAACGACACTTCTCCTAAAGGTACCATAGCCAGTATTTTATTATAAGCATCTTTATAGCTGTCAGCCCAAAATGCATGACATGTTCTCACTGCAGTTTTACATTCAAATGCCACAGACTACCTTTCTTGTTTTTGCTGTCAGTCACTTGACCCCAAATGCAATTTTATGAAGAACTAATGAAAAACTGACTAAATGGCCTAGCAGTTCTGGATCAGAGAAAGACAACATGTTGAAAGTTTTAGCTGCAGCAAACAGAGAATGGCTGCATGAAAAATGGGTTGTTAAGCAGCAAATAAAGCAGCATGCTATAGAAACATTTGCATTAAAGCAATATACAGGAAATATGACGGTATGTTAATATTCTAATAAATCAGGTGACATAACCGCAGTGAATTACTGTCATTATTTTAAACCACAATATGAAACTTTGTGCTGTCCAAGCAATATGCAGTTAAATATACTACTGACTATGAGAATAATATAGAATAGAACATTCAACAATAAAATAGAATGACTTTATTGTCATTGTAAAAGTACAATGAAACTGAAATTGAATCTCTAAAATGTAAGGAAAATTAATGTCTGAAACGAAAAACTTCCCCGAAATAACTGTGGTGCCTCTTTCTGACAAAACTGTAAAAAATACTGACTGTTCAGTTCCCGTCTAAGCGCACGTTAACTCGTAGCCGGACACCCTACAGACTTCTCATGGCTCATGCATATCACGGCATATCTTCATGCAAAGACCTAAGATTCTGGTGCCACAGTCCCATTTTACACAACATTTACCTTGACAAAATCTCAAAATACTGCAGAGAAGAACACATTCTCCACCTCTACTCCACATAGCTCCACATAATTTCCTGTTTTCGGAATCCTCAAAGTGTTCCCTGATTTCCTCTGTGCCTACTTGGGTATCCTCAAGGAGGCGCTGCTCTCTGGAGGTGTACATAATATGTTTATGGCAGTGTCAGGGTCAGAATGTCAGCCATAGAAAGAAATGTACAGCACGTGCTATGTCTAAGTAACTCTTTTTAATGTGATACTGTAACACTGTGTGTGCGCTTCCATGCAAGCTTTGCTCCACATGTTGAATATGTTCTTTTCTTAATGTTGCTTGATTCATTATAGATCAGAAGCAGGTTTGTGTCCAGACTGAAGAATGGAAAAATGAAAATAAAACTGAATAGCACTGCAGAGAAATAGGAGGATGAGGGTACAAAACAGAGATGCAGAGGACATGTGAAAGACAAAACTGGATAGAGTTTGACTTTTTCAAAACACTTTGTGAAGCATGCGTTGTGGCTTGGCTGCTGATGCAACCTATGACTAAAACTGACCAAGAGCAGAAAACCTGCTTTGAACAACTAGAGGAAAGTCTGATACAAAACTAATACAGCCCTTTTCCTCAAAATAAAAGCAGAATGTAATGATCTGTAAATTATTATGGGAAACATACATTTGATTCAGCAAAGACAACATCAAATATCAAATGTTTAAACTGAGACAGTGGCAGAAGTTCTGGTTGTTTGCAAATAGAGCTTCAATGTAGCAAATAAAAACCCTGTTCACTGTCAGTGGTTTTCAGAGATGTTCCTGAACCAAGTGATTTCTACAGCAGTTTTTTCTTTTTTGTTGCAGCATGAAGATTTTTTTGGCTTTCTCTGGATTCTCTGAATCCTGCAGATGATGAAATCCCCCCAAAGTCTACTTCTGAAAGATTCTGTGTTTTGAAACACAGAAAAAGAAAAAAATAAGTTTGTTCCCAGTTTCAATCAAAAATAGACTTTGATTATTTGCAAATGATTGCATTTCCAGTTCCATTATTGGGGAAACATTTGTTAAAATAATGGCCTAATTGCCCGTGTGTTTACCTGTTTTTACTTCAAACTGAATCTTTATATTTGTTACAACTGTAAAATTCAAAGTCAGTCACCCCTACTATCCTGTACTGCTGTATATGCTTATCATTTAAAATAGAAGCATATTTAATGGTGTGTGCATGTGTGTGTGTGTGTGTGTGTGTGTGGGAGGGAATGTGGGAAGAAGACAAGTGTTTGCTGTTCATATTAATCAGCCTTCACCTCTAAAGAATGTCTGGTCGACCCCTGCTAAGTCCCCCGTCAATCCATATGAACACACAGTAATTAGTGTGGTGACACTGAATCACATGTTCCCTATTTAGTTCTGTCAGCCTTGGACAAGACACTAAATCAGGAGAAATTGATTGTTTGTTTGTTTCACGATGGAGAAAAGTTGCTCTCTGAGATTCAGTTGTCACTATTTCAAACAAATTGAACCACAAAGTGTATATATAGAGTGTCACCTTAACTTTTCAATTGACTTCTCTTGGTGTCCAGAAAACGCAGTGGGATCTGATTTATCTGTTTCCTGTCTGAAAGCTTCAAAAAGTAAAAGACTGACAAACTAAAATCTGTGTTTTAATAGCTGTGGTTAGACTTTGCTTTTCTAACAACTTCCAGAGCTGAGAGGAACTGCACAGAGAATTTTATTTTCTCTGTCAAACTTTATGGTTCATCATTCATTGAGCCCACAAAACACCATTAGAGTCAACGATTACAAACAGTGACAACATGTTGGGTTAAATTTGGCCTCCATTAAGTCTTTTTCTGCTCTGCAGCAGCTACTATGCAGTTTTGTGTTTTTAGGTTTAGTATTCCAAAACATTTCTGACCTTTACATTGCTTCAGAAATATTGAAACCGGAATGGACAGTGTCATGGATGTGGTAGTGGCTCTATCACATCTCTTTGGATTCACGGAGATGGGAAACCTAAAAATCAATACATGGCGACATTTTCTATCAGTGAGGTAGTTTGACAGCATTCACCCAAACTTTAAAGATATTCCCCAAATCCCTATAGACTCCTTTTACCGACAGAGACTTTAATTAAATCGTCTGATCTACTGGTTGCAGTTTACATCTAGATGTACAAGAAAACTTTCTACCAGCAGCATTTAGCAAAGTTATCATATTGATATTTTCCTTGAAAAAGACACTGCAGCTTAATTTAGCCTCTGCCCAGAGCCTTGTGACTGCCAGTGGCACAGTTTCACTCATCACATTTCTACATTGTAGGTCTTTGATTGCCCTTATATACACTAAACATTGTAATGTTTTGAGGTAGTTGATTTTTGATCGTCATGAGCTATAAGCTGTTAGATATAAGCAAAATAAAAGCTTAAGCTTCTTAAGATGACACAGTATTCAAAATTTCTGAGATTTACTAAAACTATTAAAGCTGTGCCCCTCTTCTTAACAATACTACAAATGACTACTTACTCAAAACAATTATGAAAATGAAAATACACCTGTCAGATTAGAGGACCACCTCTACTTGTCAGGTGATTTGTGAACACAGTCCCTATGTGGTTATGTTTAGGTAACAAAAGCACTTTGCATGATTAGGCAAATGTTAGCACAAGATCCAAAATCAATCTGCTTTTCTCTTCAGTTATTAGTCCTAATGAAATTATATTAAACAGAAATTATAAAATGTACCAGTTTAGCAGAAAATAATAAGTCTCTGATTCTCAATGAAAAACATTAACATGGGAAGGTCTCTGTAATGATAAGTCTGTGTCACAGAAGACTCCAGTTTTAGAACATATTTCTACTAAGAAAAAGGTTCCATGCTACTTTAAGGTTGGACAAAGAATGTAGATCCTTTTGAAAATAATAAATAAATATATTATGTGTATATGTAAGAAATGCATTGTCTGGGAAGATCTGACTGTTTAGCGTTAACAGACATTGCAATCCTGCTGCAATTACCTACAAACAGATTTGCATTTGCAATACATTTTTAATACGTTTTGACATGATTGTATGTGCATAGTAATGTCCAACAAGAAGGACACAAAGCGCTGTGTCTCCGGCATGTCAACGACAGCACATGTAAATAGTTTAATTTATTCATTAGAAACTGATTTTTTTAATATTCCATAAATCATATTATTGTCTTTTTAGTGGAGTCTGACCCAGTTCAGGGCAACAAGCAGCTGTCCAGACCACCATGTGCTTATCAGCCCCGTCTGATGAATATTCTTGTGTGGCTGAGTGATCACCATTCATTAATCAAACGTCTTCAGAACAGAAGGACTACAGAGCATTTCTGCCGTGTAAGGACATTGATAGTCACTCTGTGTTGCAGAGCTGCAGCTGATATTCACAATGTGTTGGAGAAATGGGCTGAATGACGCTGACGCCTGCAGAGTAATCAGAGACATTAAAAGCTTTTCAGACATAATTGGGTTTCTAGGGTTTGGCTGAATGGCCCACTAAAAAAAATAAATAAATAAAATCTGTCACCCCTGAGTTCTCCCTCATAAATCACTGGAATCACAGTCCATATTACTTGTGTGTTTCTGCTTCCCTTTTTTTATTGCTTCCCTGTCCTTCTCAGTCAGGCTTTATTCTGCCTTTATTCTCTTCTCCACCCATCTCTCAAGTTGTCATGTTTCCAAACTATTTCCTCTCCCTGTTCTACTTCTCATACTCTCCTCTTACACCCTCCATGTCTCCTGCTCTTACTATCTGTAGGAACACCTGCAGTAGCTAAGGCTCATCCAGTCTAAACCAGCAGCCTTGATTCAGTTCAATATAGTTTATTTATATTGCGCCAATTCGCATCAAAAGTCATCTCAAGGCACTTCACAATGTAAGGTCTAAGGCCTTATATTGATCATAACAATACAACTATATAGAAAACCCAACAAATCCCACTTGGGCTGCACTAAGAGACAGTGTCTCACTACAAATGCAATGTACAGATTCACTCAAAACAGCAGCTGCACAGGTTTCTAGTAGTTTATATGTTTAAAGCCTCATATTAAAAAGTCAGTCAGTTGAATGAAAACAGGTTTCTCAATAACTTTTCCAATGAAAGGAAGATTAGAGATTGAAGCTGTGGGAAAAAAACCTTTGACATTTTTCAGCACATCCATTTCCAAGGAACTGTAAACATTTTTGGAAAAGCTGGTGTTCAAACAGCAGGTGGATGGTGGTGGTGGAATTCTGCTGCTTAAATGAATCCTTCAGTGGTTTAGTGCTGATAGCACTGAAAGCTGACAATCTAACCAAAAAAATCATCATTAACTCGTTACACTTTATATAGGAAATCTGGCGCTAACTGTTAGTGGATCAGTAAGTTTTAACAGTGACACAGAGAGTACGAGAATTATTGATGTTGAAGGCTTGTCTGGCCTTATCCACCTCACAGAAAATGAATCAGAATATAACTTTTCCTTCATTTGCATTCAGCTTTCCTGCACTATTGTCTGGCTTGTGACAGCTTAAGTGTTTCTCCATTTTGCTTTTTGCTTGCTTGAAGTAAATCAGCAGTCTGATGTAAGGCTAACAGAGACACACATGGCTGGCTTAAACAAATAAATAGTACGATCATCTAAATACCCTTTAGCAACTTGTGTTTTGGGTAGCAGTTAACTGTGACCTATGAGAGAAAGTACAACTACGGTCAGTGTGTCCAACAACAATGCTTGGATTACAACACCTTTGGTTATAACTAAATTCAGTGTGTGTGGGCTTTTAAGTGTGTGTGTGCACATGTTGCAGCAAACCAACATTTCAAGCACCATTCAGAATTCTTCTGTAAGTTTGTCTTCTGCATAATTAATATGGATGTTTATGACAATATACACATAATCTGTTGAGATAACAGAAAGCAGCTCAGTAAAGTCATCTATGCACTATGCATATTACCTTGGAGGCCTGTAGATGATTAAAAGCAGAACCTGCTGCACACACACAAAACACACACACACACAAAAATATATTCAAACAATAACTGCACCGTTCTGTATCTAACTTATCCTCAGAGGGATGGGAAAACTACTGTTTGCCCTCTGGGTCCTGGTTTGTCCTGGGAGCATTTGTGAAAAATTACCTATCCCATGTGTTTCTCCACAGGGTGTTTGGGCCAAAAGAGTTCCCAGGGGGTCTGAACACCATTTAAAGATTCCTGAAGACTCCAGGTATAAATTAGAGAGGGGGTGAAGAGATTCTTTTTTAAAGGCAGGTATACACTGTGTGACATTGGGCCATTCCTGATAAAAGATCACTGAACTTAGCAATATCTTTGGTCATGGCTCCAAAACTGTCCTACTTTGCAGCATGAGAGAGGTTCAAAGGTAGTCGTTTCCATGGGGGTTACTTACTCACACAGCCGCAAACTATGAAATGAAGTATGTAAAAATGGCCAAGATGATGTGCTTGTAAACAACATGTATCTGTTGGTCTACAGCAAGTACACCCTAGTTTTACTTGAAAATAAAACACCTGGTTATTTTGCACCTCATATCTGCCTCAAGCCCCATTGCTTTAATCCAGCTGCTAACAGCCATCCAAATAATGTAGACTACATTATTGTGCCAACAACACTGTCCAAATTTGTTAAAAGTAATGTGATGGAATGAAAAATATAAGTAACCTGTATTTGTAGACAAATTTGTATTTGTCTATAGACCACCAATGTTTTTTACTTCAATCTTTGTATTAGATAGAGACCTCTAGGGCATGTCTAAATTGGAACAAAAACACATTTCAACTGAAAAGGCTGGAAAATGTTTTCATGAACTTTAAAGGAAGGCAAGTGGGAAATGAATGGTGGTCTCTTTCGTTAATTTTAGGCATTTAGCTGGTACAGCATTCCTTATAATACAGGGATGTTCAACAAATTTCCAACAAGACACAAGCTGCTGCACAAGGTTGCTGCTTTTCTGAGCTCTGTGTAAGAACTAAGTGTTGAAGTGTGACTTTCAGGTGTTACTTCTTGCAAAGGGGGAAAAAAGAAACTTACATTCCTTGGGTGATAGCTTTTCCTCTATTAAAAGAAAACATTTCATCAATTAATCAATTAATTTATTGGCCTTAAACACAAGTGATGGTGGGACACACCTAAAAGTGTGTCCCACCAAACTAAAAGTTCCAAAGACACAGTTAACAGACTGTAGATCACACACCTGTTGACTCTGTAGAGTGGAAGTGACTGGAAGCTCTGGTGGACAATAGAGCAAATACCATGAGAAGAGTCGTTATTTGCGAAAACAAAAATGGATGCAAAAAAAATAAAAAACAAAACAACAAACAAAAATGCTGATTCTGGGTGAGATCCTGGAAGGATTATTGAACAGACACAGGAAACAGGGAGCTAAAATAACTAAATGAAGCTAATTTAGTTCTCTCCGAGTTGTGACGTCCTCACTCACTGATAATAATCTATGAAAGTTATTTTGCATTGATATACTTTGTTGATATACTTGCTTTTGTACATACAAGTACTGAAGAAACTTCAGCTGTGCCCAAAGTGTTAATTGGCCACAGCTGCAGAATGATTAGCTAAAAATTAAGTTTTTTCAAGAATCTTAGTGTCCATCAGTGCAGATAGAACGTATAGAAGTTAACCTGGTTTGGATTTGCAGATTAAAATGTTCATGCTGTTGCACATATACTGCAACTAAAGATGTAAGCAAAGAGCCACATTTGACTCTGCATAGAATAAAATGGGCTGCAAGCAATAGATAGTTTTCACAACAGAAATTAGAAAGCATCAGAGTAGGAAGAGCACAAGTGTAACTAAACATTAATGATGGATGAGTTCCATTAAGGTCCTCACTAAGCCATGTCACTCAGCAAGCATGCACAATAGGAATGGCTCACATAAATTTACTGCAGCCAGCATCAATGTTATCAGTTACACCTGTGCTCTTCCTGCCATGACATGACAAAGTGTCTGTCTTCCCTTTTCCCCTGAGGAGCGGATCACATTCCTATTTTGAGCAGGAGTCTGAACTCGTTCTCCACATTTCTGAAAACAAATATGGTGCAATAGCTTCTTGAGATAAAGATATAAAGATAGAAACATTAAGGAGCCAAATTATGATGTAGTCATCTGCTTTTAATGGACAAAGTGACCTGCCCATGAGCAGCAACTGGGCATTTAGGGTATTTGAGAAAGGCACCTTAGTATCTCGATCAGGGAAACTGAGAATTGAACTTTTAATTGGAACCTGCTGTTCCATGTCTAAAATTATTTAATATTCAAAAAATTATACGTTACGTTACCAACGTTAAACATGTATTTTTGTCAGAAGGTGGTAAGATTTGTTCCCATGCGAAAGAATCAGAGGGGCTTAACCAGTTACACGTGTATGACTTCCAATCAAGCAGATTACAACCACCTATATTCTGCCTGTTCTGCATTGCTTTGTTCAGTCGTCTGGTTTAAACTTTGCTTTGTTAAATGTTCTGTTGTTAGTGTAGCATGAGGTCTTTTAGTTTGACTTTTGCCTCAAGTCTGAAATAAAATGCCTTGATTTCTGATTGGTAGACCTTAACATGACACCTTTATACTTCAAGTAAGACAAACTTTGTGACAGTCTTGAAGACAAAGCTTAAGTCAGTATCAGGATCTTAAGATGCCTGCAGACTGTGAGATTCAGTATTGTTACGTTTTGTCATTTGGCAGATGCTTTTATCCAAAGTCACTTACAAGTGAGGGACAGCTCTGGGGCTTCAGTGTCGTCCTCAGCACAGCCAGGAGGAACTGGGAATCAAACCACTAACCCTGGGGTTGGCAGATGCCTGCTCTACCAACTGAGCTACATGCTCCCCAGTTTACTGTAGCCACACTGTGATGTGTTGTAATAAGCCTGTTTTCATCAACTTTGTTTTGCTTGTACATTAAGTATCTTCCTGAGCTGCATATCTTTTATTTAATACAGTGGCTTTTATTTTGGTACTTGAGCTGTATTTAAATATTAAAAAAAAAAAAGGTTTTATCCAAGGAGAGAAAATTCTGATATATTTGTGAAACAATTTGACTACAGAAGCTACAAAGCATTTCTTACATACCATGATATTATGAAATTGCTAGTTGTTCCCACATATACTGTAATACTACTTATTAGTAGTCATATAGTGTACATCTACTTTTAGTGTATATTAACAATTGAGACCAGATGACAAAAATATTAAAAATCTAAATATGCTTTCTGACTTTGATGGTTAGTATAAATGCATTAAAGCTGATAGTCATTGCATGTTCTGAATGATAACACTCAAGTGTCATTAGTTACATGCAGCACTTATTATATCCACCCTGCACTGAAACCAGTAAATGTCTTTAGAAGAGCTTCATTTCTGGCTGCATCTTTCTTCAGATGCAGCTTTGCCTAACAGAACCTGACAGGCTGAATGGAGAGTAAAGAAGAGAATAAAGAAACACACATCCTTGGCAGAGCTGCGTTCCTTCAATATTTTCTAATTACTACAAAGATATTGAATGGAGAGAAATCAGCATTTACTCTGCATTGATCACCGCAGCCTCTTTTAGACACTTGAGACATCAGCTGTTCTCAAAACTGCTTTAAACACCAGACCTGTAAGTGTTTCTTCTCTTCTGCAGTATTCTCTAGGAAGGTTCAATGTCTCCTGATTTGATTCACATTCAATCCAAAAGCTGCATTAAAAGCTCTGCTGTTTATCTTTCTATGAAGCTTATTTCATATTGAGAGCCTGAAGGGATTAAATCGCTTCAGTTCTTTCTCTGACACACTGCATTTCTACAAGAATTAACCAGCCAGGACTGCTTTTTGTGATTTGAGTGTCAGAAGATGTGTAGGTGACCAAAAGTTGGACAACTGTGAATTGTGTTACAATGTGTTGCATAATTTCACCATGTTTCCATAAATGTTATTTATAGAATGTCCTATTTGCTCATGGATTCTCTTTAGTGAGAAGTCACATGGAGTCAGGAGCATTGTTTGCATACAGAGTGAGTGCGAGTGTGGTTGGGGTTAGGCAACAACTTTATGGTTGATGTTGGGGAAAGAATGTTGTTTCAGTTAAATGTTAATAAAGTTGATGGAAACATCACCAACCAGATGCAGCACTAGTCTTATTTGAGGCAACAAAACACTCCAACTCATCTCAAGGTCACACTTGGTAACGTAAAACCCATACGAATTCAATCTTCTCAGCCATGACTTCATGTAGTTTTTCTCCAGTATTTTTTCTCAGTGTAAAACAAAGGAAACACAAATGTAACAGTCTCCTTCTATGTTTGTTCATCTCTGTGAGATCCCAGGTCCCTGGAATCACTCTGAAATCATTTATTAGAAACACCAAATGTGTATGTGGTGCTGTGTTTTGACTGAATCATCCGGTGTGTGTGTGTGTGTGTGTGTGTTTGTGTCTGTGATTAAAAATTAAGTCAGTCAAATCTGTTATGTTTCCCACATTTTTTTTTTTTTTGAAAATCCTGTAATGTGTGTCAGACGTCAGTCACCTCTCAGACATTCCCCTTCTCCCTGGTAATATATTCTTTTTTCATATCTTCATTTTTTTTGTTTTCTTCTTTTAACCTTTCATTTCCCTCATTCTATTGTGTCGTGTTCTTGTAAATTCTGTATAGTGTGAAAGAGATTGCATCAGTCAACATCTCACTGCCTTCTGGCGTTCTTTCCGCAGCTCTAGTAATAAAACTGAGATAATCCATTGCTCTGAATTATTTACATCCTATCAGATGGCTCCATCCCTTCCGTCGCTGGGCGGAGTTGGCAGTGGAGCACTGCGACTGGCTCCATTTTATTACCAGGTACAACAATTTGCTTTCAGGGTCCTTTATTTTAATTGATTTTATTTTTATGCCTTTTTAGATGTGTGTCTGGGTATTTAAAGGGACGGTTTCTCCATAAACTGTTATGTATGTTATTGTATCTGGTACAATAGATGTAAATATTTGTAGCACTGAATGTCTGAGGTTGCAAATTTCCAATATGGTTGTGCAGACATGTTTTTGTGTAGAAGATGTTTCTCTTCCTTTTGCTGCAAAATGAGCTGTAACACTTTGAAGAAATACTGACAAAAAAGACAGCTCTGATTACTTTTTCTGCTCTGAGTCCATTAGAAAAGACCATTACAGGTGTAGTAAGTATCTTGTACTGTAGACAGGCCTGTGACAGAACCACAAAACAAGTCTTATGCATAATGGAAAACGACTAAGGAATTTGGAGTCGGACATTCAGAATGGTGATAGTTTTAGGATCTGCCTCTGGAAATCACAATGGTCAAAACAGAGTAAGATAGAGATATCAAAATGCTGCATTTTGGCAAAATGTTATTTGGGTTGTCAAACATTCTCTCATCTGGTGATGATATCTGCTGGATGTTACTGCCTTCTGACTGTTTTATGATCTGCCATTTGATATTCAGGATGGTTAAAGCACAAATAAATTAATTAAACTAATGAGCAGAAATCCCACTAGAAAATGTGTCTTTGACAGGCATCTATTCAACAAAAAAGACAAATGCTGCCAAACAGTAGGTGGGACAGACCTGAGGGAGACATGTTCTGCAGTAGAATCCATTATTTCTGCAAACTAGGATCATAAAATGTGTCCACACACCACACAGCTCTACCTACACCATTTGGAATATTTTACCAGTCTAACTGAGGAATGTAGCATTGGTTAACGGCTGACTTAAACAAAATGTCCTGGTGAGGCTGCGTTTTATGTCTTCACAACCCCTGATTGGCCACAGTAAAGATTTGATTCTCTGTCTTCCTGCAGGTAAGAGCAGGTGTGAAATCAGAGCTACTGTTTCAAATTCTCAGGTGTAATGGAAAAATGTAAAACATAAGTTTTAACTGGCATAATAGTTATTTTTAGTTACTGAAATGAAGAGAAAGGAACACTGGGTTTGGCTGCATCTAGTCCCTAAAGCACTTGAGAGGACAAAATGTACACCATCCTGCAGAGCACTGGCTTCAGGGCCAAGTCAGCTGAACCACTCCTGAGTTTCCTAAATCAACATAAAGGTATAAAATGTGAGAATACTATTGTTTTGTGGGAAAATACTTGGTTATTTTTTAAGGTGGGGGTGGCATTGGCACAATTGGTAGCGTGGGGGTCGCAACCTGGCTTTAAGTGTCTCTGGATAATTCATTTAACTCTGTGTGGTGGTCCCAAGCCCAGCAATTAGGGAGCGCTGTGTCAGGAGGGGCAAACGGCATAAAACCTGTGCTAATCGATGTGCAGAACATGCTCCGCTGTGACAACCCTGACCAAGGGATTAGCCGAAAGACCCAACTATAGATAGCGCAGTGCTTCACATTGTGATGTTCTTGTATCCCTGAGAAGAAGCTGTTCTTCTGTCTGCAGAGAAGGATTTCTCAGGCTGAATATTAGATTTGGCACTGCACTGTGAATGCTTCATAAAGTCTGGGCCCAAACCACCAGTGCTCCAACAGTGATGAAGAATTTTCTTCTACCAATCAGATTATCAGAATTAAATTTCATGATTTCTGTCAAATGTGCTTTTCAGAAATGAATGAGTGCAGATTCCTGTGTGCCAAAGTGGTTCCTCTGCTCTGAGCCAAAGTTAACAGTGACATGAGTCAAGCAATCGCCACTGCCCTCAGTTCATAACTTTGCTTCAGGGGACTCGATATATAGTGGTCTCCCCAGAACTGCAGAGTCACTGGTTCATCTTCTTCAGGGCCACGCGTCAGGGTGTCTTTGGACAAGACACCAAAACCCCATGGTTGTGGCATCAATGTTCATAAACTGTATTTTCTTTGGAATCATTCAAAGTGTTTTCACATAAAACGTTATCACCAGAAACAAAATATGTGTACGAGAGCCCTACAGTATAAATGTCAGCATTGCTAGGTTGATATTTCTTTTGGCTTCCTTACCTTGTTATTTTGGCTTTTTGTGTATGATTGACTGTACACATTTCTGTCTGTGTGTTCTTCTTGTTCTGCCTGCGTGCACTGGAATCTGTGTATTTATATGTAAAACCTGTCAGTGCAGAGAAATATACTTTTCAGCCTTGTCATCACGTTGGCTTTTGTCTCACTGCTTTTAAGGATTGTTTGTGTTGTTGTCAGTTGTGAGTAACCTATGATTTTATTTATTTATTTATTTTTTCCCAGCAGAGGACATTTCTGACAGAATTCAGTAGCGACTATGTCATTACCTCCAGACACACACAAACACAAAGAGCTGGTTCTAAAAGCTCAAAGCTACCACAAAATTTGAAGCTATAATTTGAGCTGTATGAATTTGTGTTATCGTATTTACTATAGAAATCGAAACATCCAATGTGTCTCTCCTCTTTCTATACAGAAATGCTATTTTAATGTACTTCACTATAATGTATTATTACAAACTTGCTTTATTGGGGTTTACGATCCAAACATCACAGCAGAGTTTTCATTTTTGACGACACAACCTTGTTTGATGATCACGTCTGGGTTCTTGTTCCACTCAGCACAGACATGAGCCACATTTCATCTAATTATCTGACGTAGACAGGCTTTATACTGATACTGCTGTGTCTTATTATAAGGTTTCCCACAAATATGTCCCATCTTTCCACATGTTGCCTTGAACACTGTACTTACCCAAGTAAATACCGCTATCTGATATTTAACAACATGACTATGTGTCGTACGTTTCTCAAAATGGCAAACCAAAACACAGACGAGGACAAAGGACACTGAGGAGTAAACAACAGGTGAAAACAGAGACCAAACAAAAAAAACTCTCCAAACGGAGGAAAACAACACAAGAAAGAGTCGATAGAAGGAAAACTCCCAAACAGATGTGATTAAAACTAAGGAATGAAACACTACAGGGCCTGAGGAAATTATATGAGAGACTGAGTCATGGGAGAACAAACGTGAAAAAAACATGGGAGCTGGATGGATAAACCTGACAGTGAGCAACCATAAACACAAAACCCTCAGTAAGAAACAAAGTCAGGGGATGAGGTAAGAGGCAACAGCATATAGACATGAGTGGTCAAAATAATCTGGCAATGGTTGACTGTGAGAGCAGGGTATTTGTGTGGTTGCAGCCTGTTAGACAATTGGCTGCCCCTGGACATGGCAGGGCAACGATTGAGTGAGTGTGTGTCAAAGGACCAGGGCAAGAGTATAAAACAAGGAAGGAGAAGCAAAAACTAAAAAAAACATAAAAAACACATGGACCAGAACACTACAAGTACCACAAGCAGTCAGATAGCGTATTCAACTACCTCCATCACTTCATATATAATTATGTCATTTATATAAAGTGTATAATATTTGATGGTGATAAAATAATAATAAATGTGCCTAAAATGTTGTAAATGATCTTTTGATGCACAATTTGTGGTCTGACTCCCAGCTCCTGCTGGCCAGTCCACAGGACACTAAGAAAATATGTGTTATTATTATGTGTACACATGCACTCTCCCCTGTTGCAGCTACAACAGCTTCCACTCTTCTTGGAAGGCTTCCCACAAGATTTTGAACTGTTTTTGAAATTAGCATTTATGAGGTCAGGCACTAATGTTGGACGAGAAGGACGAGCTCACAATCTCTGTTCCAGCTCATGCCAAAGGTCGATGGGGATGTTGGAATAGAAAAGGACCTTCCCCAAACTGTTGCAACAAAGATGAAGACCATTGTCCAAAATGTAATGATGTGCTGAAGGATTAAAATCCACCTTCACTGGAAATAAGGATCTACATAGCCCAAACAGCCCTATACACTCCAGGTGTAATATAGATTTCTATACAGATAGTAAACATTGTGATGTTTTTTTGGTGGTTGGGGCAAAGCTGGATGCAAAATAACCACCTGAACACGGTGACTAACACTGGCTAGCAAATTTTTTGGCTTGTGTTTTAATAATGTCTGAATGAAATCGTTTTATTTGATTATGTACAGTCACTGATTCTCTAGGATCAAAAAGTTAACATTAACCATTGGATTTCCCAGCCGTTGCATGCTCACTCAGGGATAACCTACTGTGGTCAGACATCAGATGACTGCAACTACATCACCAACTACTGTTGGATGTGACATTTTAATGAGTAACGGCTCTTGTGAGTTTACCACACGCTGTGTATCAAATGAGATTCAATATTATCTCTGTAACAGAAGGATATTTATTATTTTCTAAGTGCATTTGTTAGTTAAAGTGCTAAGGTTAGCTGTTTGTACTGTATCTGTCTATTTAGAAAATAATGTTACATAATGCACTTTGAAAGTGAAGAGAAAAATCTCCTACTATTATTCCCCTTATTTTTTCTATGTTTGATTAACGTCACCTCTGTCCAGTCTGTTGATTTGTCTTCACCTTTTACTGTCAGTAGCCGCTGACATGAGAGGAAACTTCCAGTTAGAACTTCAATTACCTCAATTATGCAACAGTGCACAGTAGGCTGAACTACGTGTTTGCCTGCTGTTTTCCTCTGTTTCGCCTCCAGCGACACTGTGACGTTGCCATGACGTTGACTGTAACGGGGTCTTTATCCTCACTGTGAAGCAGCTCAGTGCAGTTCTTGGTGGTGGTGCTGTCCATGGTCCTGCAGCATAGAGACAGGAAGGGAAGTGGTGATGACCGTGTTGCTGTCCATGGTGCTGAAATTACAGCTGACATAAATTGTTGCTGGAGAGCTGCATTTTAGCACTCAAAGAAAGTACAGCTGTTTACCTCACACAGAAAGATCACAGTACTGACAAATATATTGGAAGGACACTCAGGGATGTCGTCGTATCACACACACAGAGACACACACAAGCACAGCAGTTGTGGTTTATATTTTCATACCTACATAGGGGAAAACTATTATTACTGTAAATAGTCAGCCCAATGACACTATAGAGAGAGAGAGAGAGAGAGCAAGAGAGAGCCAGAATAAATACTAAAAAAGAGAGGGAAGGGTGTGAGACCAGTGAGGTAGATGAGTGTTTTGTGCTGATAAGGCAGCTCTTTGTTTCAAGGCCTTCAGTGTCTCTCTGCAACACATACAGGCACACACACACTCCACTGAACACAAAGTACCATCATAGCCACTTAACCTCGGCTCAATGATATATATTATATATATCTTGAAGTGAAAATCATTTCCAGAGAGGTCTGTGTCTTCACAGCTTATGATGTGTTTCTCACCCATTTTACATCCGAGGTCTTAAAGCAGAAGCTTAAGGTTTTATTATTGATTTTATTCTATGTCCAGCTTTGTTTCTCAACACTTGTTGCTGTGGAGTTTCTGCACTGGATTTCCAACTAATCACCAGTCAAACACTGAATTCAGGACAATGACCAGGATTTTAAGGATAACATGATGTGACAGGGTGACTCAAGGTGCACCATGGCTGTAAGCTGCCCTTAATAAAACCCTTTTCTGTTTGGATGATTTATGTGACCACAGATCAAACAGTATTTCTTTTTGAGCTGCGTAAATTGCATCTATGGATGGGTGTGACAAGTTAGCTTAGGTTCTAAATCTTGCTACATTCATGTTTGGTTGTTCTGTGAAATTCAGCAGGTGGTGCCTCATGGTTAGTGGTCCTCTGTCTAGCGTGTGAGCTGAACAAACCAGATGTGAAGAGGTTACTTGTTTATACATATATATAATTTCTCTTGAGTATGCCGCAATCACTAGTTAAGGAAACAAATGCACATTCATTTGTAAACTGTTGTTTAGGTGATTTCATGTAAAACAAGTGACCAGTTCGAAATTAACTATTTACACAATATTGGAGGGAGTTCAAATTACTATGTAGTTTATCAAAAACACATGTTGTCCTCCAGCTTCTGTCTTCCTTGCAGAGCAAACACAAAGGCAGTGAGGCACAGAACTCATAGTGATGCTGAAAGACTAGTGGACCAAACAACATAACAGTTCTTCTCAAAAAGAGTCACTGAATCCAAGACTTGGACAAACAAAGTAATTACCAAACAGGCAAGTGCGTGTCCACGAAACCCCTCTGAGGATTGGCAGTGAGCAGAGATTATGTGGGGTTTCACCAAACTCTCAGGAGGCTAGGAACAATGTCCACAAGCTATAGACCAGTAGGCCACACCTCCCCTCATCTGCTTGTTACCTGCAATTACATTTTTCACAGCACTGTATGTTCTGACACAGGTATAGGAAATTAATGTTGAAAGTGCCAGAGCATAGATTCAGGAATGTGTTCAGCAAAGGCTGTGCTTTGTGTCAAGCAACTTAGTAAGATGTCAACATCCAGTCACACTGGTTAAAGTGTGCTACACTCGCACTGGACTGTCACATTGTACTGATAGCTACTACAGTTCAGCCATGGCTACAACCATGGCTGTTGCCAGGAAGTAAAATTTACTGTACCACTATACACCTTGTGCCAACTGCCAGTGCAGACTTAAAATGCTTGCATAAGGTTTCTCCATTCACTTTTCACTAGCAAGAAACCAGCAGCAACAGAGCTAAAAATGACAAAAAACTCAACTTTAAAGCTGAACCTTCAAAACAGTGGGTGATTTCTATTTTTTAAAACATATGCTCCAAACTGGCTGCATTTCTGGGTCTTTTCAAGTGACTGTGAAGAATTTAAAGATTCCTCCTCAGGCTACTGTCAGTTCAAGATCAAGATGAACGTTGTGTCGGGAATGTAAAAAATAGCAGAGGATAGAGCAGAGGAAGCACAATAACTGTGTTATAGTAAAAACTGCACAAAAATACATGTTTATTGCTTTAACTTTAGCTTTAACTGACGCAGGTTTCTTTTCTCAGTAAATTGCCCTCTGTTGATTGTGAAGTTTACCTTTTTTTAAAAAAATCCTAACATAAAAAGGTTTTATGACAACACCAACTTTAGTTAGTAAATGTTGTTGGGGACAGTGGATTGTTGATAGATTTAGGAAGTCAGAAAACTTTTTTATATGTTTGCACGCAACATCAAAGAGAGAAGGGTTGACTAGTAATTTGTACCCAACAGCAAGCAGTTGTGCAGTTACTCTTAGTTATTCATTAACACTAAGGTCAAGTCATTAAGCCTTTGTTTCTCATATTCACCAATGGCAAAGAGAAACAATGTCTGTTATAAGTAAAAGCTTCAATATACACAAGACAGCAACAGTATTAATAATATCTGCAAATCCTCACTGTGTGCCATGAAGAGTCAATTAAACCAAAAGGTAAGTTAAACAGGATCTTCACACAGGAGAGGTAAGTTAGTGTGAAGCTGAAACTGACCAATTATCAGAATTTGTCAAGAACTTACTAAGAACTAAGAACTTGCAGGGTAAGATATTAAATTGGAGAACAGTATACACTCACTATGGGGTCTGCTGAATACAGCATCTCAGAAATCACAGTTCCAGTAAGCACCAGAACTACCTCACACTTTCACTCGACCATTATGAACAAGTAGGGATTAAAGCAAGATTTTTTCAGATATCTCCAAGTAGCGAGACAGATCAATCAGGATCAGATCAGAAACAATCATCACATCCACAATCCAGTAATCAGTGTCCAGAGCCCAATACAGTTTGGGTCAGAGGAGCAGAATAATTAGAGCGACTATTGCTTACAGAATGCTGGGAGGTCAGGTTCAGGTCAGAGCAGAATCGATACAAGGGGAAGACTCATCATTAACATGAACAAACTGGAACCTATCTGACAGATAAGATTTAAACCAACCTAGTGCTGTTCCTTTAATTGTTGTCTGGTGCTAATAGAAGTAGTGAGAATTTAGTGACTTTAACCAGAGCTGTTTCTGTACTATGATGTACTCTAAATCCTGACTGGAAATCTTCATACAGGTTATTCCTGGTGGTCACGTAATTGCTTAGCAACTACTTTTTCAAGGATTTTAGAGATAAAGGGCAGACTGGATATCTGTCTGTAATTGGCTAAAATTCCTGAATCAAGGGTTTAACTACAGCAAGTTTAAAAGCCTGTGGTACATAGCCTGTTAGTAAAGATGAGTTGATCTAATCTAACATGGACATGCTGATTAAAGACAACATTTCTTTGAGCAGTCTAGTTGGGATGGGGTCTAAGAGACAGGTTGATGGTTTAAATGAGTTAAAGAGTGAGATTAACTCAACATGATCTACAGGGAGGAAGTAAGACTGATGTCTTATAAACAATCTAGAGCTGTTGTGCATCCAAGTCTGTCCATTCCAGCTGCAGGGATGATCTGATCATTTTTTCTCTAATGGTTATAATTTTATTTGTAAAGAAATTCATAAAGTCATTGCCACCGAAATTTAAGGGAATATTGGACTCAACAGAGCTATGACTCTTTGTCAGCCTGGCTACAGTGCTGAAAAGAAACCTAGAGTTATTTTTATTTTCCTCTATTTTTGATCAATATTTTTTTATTTTAATTGTATATATTATTAGACTGTTTTTCCGGACTTATAAAGATTCATCTGAATGGTGGAACGCTTTCATGATATACGCTTTAAGATCCGGATTTGTGAATTACACCATTGGGGATATCCTCTCCTGATTCACCAACTCCTTTTTTTTTTTTTGAAGTAAAGTTTGGAAAGCTACCTTCCTCTGTGTTGGTACATGGTACTGAAGTAAGACATGATGGAATCAATTCCTTGAATTTGGTAACAGCTTTTTGGGTTGGACATCTATTGTAATGGAATTTCTTCCTAGGTGCTGTAAAGACTGTTATAGTAAATTCAAATGTTATTAAAAAATAATGAATTAAAAACAGTGCTTAGGTTAAGGTCAGGATTAGGGTTGTTAACCCTGTCAACATCTACATGGATGTTAAAGTCACCCACTATAATTACTTTATCTCAACTAAGAACCAAATCAGATAGAAAGTCAGAAAATTTAGTTAAAAACAGAGTAAGGGACAGGAGGATGGTATAAAATAACAAACAGAACTTTTGAATTTTCCAGTTGGGGTGTGAAATGCTGAGAGAAACTCTTAAATGAGTTATAACTATGTTTAC
>OMLM01012223.1:33568-48837 GCA_900302695.1 Helostoma temminkii
GGCGACCACCGAGATCTACACTCTTTCCCTACACGACGCTCTTCCGATCTGGGGTTGATTCATTCAGACTAACATATTCATCCTGCTGCAGCCAGGTTTCTGTAAGACAGAATAAATCAGTCTGATGGTCACTTATCAAGTCATTTACTAACAAGGATTTAGACGAGAGAGATCTGATATTTAATAGTCCACATTTGATTTTGTTCAGTAGTTGGAGTAGTCTTATCTTAACTTTTAAGTTTTGTTTTTTTTTTATGGATCACTCTTCTGGTATTTTTTGATTTATATAATTTAGGTGGTCTGTATAATATTTCTATATAAATGCAGTAGCATCAAAAGTAGGATGGATGCCATCTCTTCTAATAAGGCCAGGTTTTCCCCCAAAACTTTTCCAGTTGTCAATGTAACCCACCTTGTTAGCGGGACACCACCTAGACAGCCGGCGTTTAAATTATGACATGCGGCTAAACATGTCATCACTGGTTAGATTGGGAAGGGACCAGAGAAAAGTCCTACATTGTTTCTGCATAATTACACACCGATTCAACATTAACTTTGGTGACTTCCGATGGGGACGATCAGGCGCCATTACATTACTGCATGGATTATAATCTTACTGTACTTACGCTTATCCTTAACCAGGAGTTTTAAATATGATTCAATGTCTCCTGCTCTGGCCCCAGGAATACATTTACCTATGGCAGCTGGAGTCTCAATCTTCACCTTTCTTACTATAGAACTGCCAATAACCAAATCTTCAAATTCTCAGCTGGTGTGTCACTGAGTGGAAAAAATCTATTTCAAACTTGAACTGGCTGGTGGTGAACAGGCTGCTTGGGAGCTCCTGGGGGTGAGCTAACTCTACAGGGAGCTAAGCTACTTGGCTTTGCACTGGCTGCCAGAGCCTGGCTAACTGGTTTGTTTTCCACAATCCAAAGCCGACTTTCTAATTCTATCGAACTCACCTCCAGAGCTGCAAATGCCTTACATTTATTACGAACACCATTATCACTAAATGAGACAGAGAAGAATCTAAACATATGGCACACTGGGCAGTTCAGAGCAGGAGAAGCGGAGAGAGACAGAGAAGCCATGGCTAATAGCTAGATGCTAAGCAAAATTAGCGGGTCTAGGAAAACAAATTAAATTCAGAAGAAGCTTTAAGGCTTGGGTAGTACAAGCATTTTCTACAGCTATAAGCCGGTTGCTCTTAGCAACAACACGCATGGAATACACAGTTCAAACAGGAAAAAAGGAAATGATGCAATACCCTAGGATAAGCTAGCAGTATAGTGGGATGAGCTTCATCGCATGAGAGAAATTTCACTTTTTTGATCGCTTTTCTGTATGAAACAAAGAATCTGGTAGGGATATTTCAACATCAAACCACTGGTGCTGTGGTGTGCGGACAACCGCTTTACCACTGCTACCTTGTGAAAATTAACCACCAAGAAGAAAACTGTAGAGTGTAGAAAGGTTTTCATGTCCTGTTCTTCAGAAGACAAACCTCAAGTGACCTTGATGTACATCTCCTCGGTTTCATGTGAGAACTGTTCAGATTCATCATCATCTGACTGAGACATTGTGGACACACAAGTTAGGCTTATAATTAATATCTTATTCAGAGAACATTTGACCATTTCCATATTGCAATGTAGGTTTTGTTGGGTGTATCAAAAAATAAATAAAATAAAATAAAAAATCCCAAAACAAAAACCTTCATTTAAGTCAACACAGACAGAGCACTGTGTGTCTTTTAGTAAATAGGCATACTGGGCATGCTCCCAGTGGGCCAAAGGGTCTGTGGCCCTGCCAGTGCTTCTTTTCTGGTCCACTGCTTTGTCTCTCATCTGATATCAGCCCAATCACATCCTATTTTGGCTCAGTTCAGTCCTCCAGAGACACAGAGATGGAGACTGGGGTGAATGTAGATGTGCACTCTCACAAACAGAAGTGGTGCTTTTTTATCCCCTAAGGTACAATCTAATTATTAAACCTAGAGGTTCAATAGGTGTCTACATTTAAGATCCGAAAGTAAGTACCTTAGAGGGTACAGCCCCAGTAACAAGCTGTTATACTTTCATATGTGTGTGTGTGTGTGTGAGGATGTGGTCAGAATGCAGTAAAAGAAAAACAATGCAAAGGCTAAAAAACTGCAAAGGAAAAAAGTTCAATGAATATGCTAAAATGACCCCAACACATTTGCTACAGTGGCTTATAGAACCAGTCCTGCAGCAGGACGTCCACCACTTAATCTATAGCAGAAGTAAGAGGTGTACCATGAGCAGACAGCAGAGAAAGAAGCAAAAATGCCTACTGCAAGGGGTCCCAGGTGATCCTCATAACAGAGGTGAAGAATGGAAAGAAATTGATAAAATATACTAAAGTCAAATCTGAGCAACATCATAACTATATCTACAAATGGGAATATTTAAAATGCACCCAATAGACCTAAACGTTGTCTGGCCAGAGGGTTGAGTTTTACAATATGACACAGAAAAGACAGAAACATAGAAACTGAAAATTAAAGAAGAGATCTGCACAGTCAATATATACAGTTTTTCAGCTGCACTACCAGCCACTGCTCTCTGATGTAAATTAGGAAAATCTAGACCAGTTTTAGACCAGACTAGACCAGACTTAGCCTGCTCACATGCTAAATACCTGCAATATTGAGCATATACAGTATGTGTAGCCCTCTGACAAGCAGGAACATGTACAGTTGGACTTGATACTCAATGTGCTGAACAACCAAATATTGTATCTATAATGCATTAAAAGGCAGCTCTTTTCTGCTCATTTCATGGGAAAATCACTGTCCTGCTGCTTTCACTCACCTGCACACTTTGTTCTGCTGCCATATTTACTGGCTGCACAGATAGCGAGGAGCACAGTTTGAAGCTGATGCCTCTTGCTGTAGTGCTACACCCAAGGAGACAAATTACATTTTAGCCACGGCAAAGTGTGAGACTGTTCAGGTTTGATGCCCGGAGCCTCTGCCCTGCAAACACAACAGATAACTGATCCTGGGCCAGTGACAGTTTGCCTGCAGAGAAAACAGTCAATTCGTGTTGTGTACATCTCATGGGGATTTAAGGTGAATATAATCTGCCACATGTGGGAAAAAGTGTCAGAGCTGCTTCTCAGTGGGAATTACAACCTGCTCAATCTAATAAATCTCTGATTTTTTTTTTTGATCTCATACTTAGGAAGTCAACTCTGCCAGCAAGCACACCAGCAACATCTGGAAGACAAGATAGTTAAAATTCAAATTATTTGTTATGTTTACGATAGTCTTAATGATCTTTTAATGAAATGCTTTAACTGAAAAATGTTCACGAACATGTACAGAAGACATTTTTTCATGAATGAAAAGCGAGTTAGAAGATAAAAGTCCAACGATAAAATCAACCCACATCATGTCCTGGCCCAGTTCTCTGCTCTACCACCAGATGTTTTTCTCCTGCCCATCCAGTTTTACCACATGACCCTGATCTACCAATCACACACACTTTGCATTCTGTCATCCCTGCTCGTTCACCTGGACAACAGGTGAGCCTGTTGAGTCGAGTTTTTGTTTTTTAAGATGCCTTTATATCCCCTGCCTGCCTGTGAGTCTATTTCTCTGTCTGCATTTGGGTTCTCTCTTCATATTAGTTATCTCTATCAAACACAACTCATACACTCATACACTGTGTGGTCTAGGAGGACTTTGCCCATATTTGTGCAAATATAAAAATTGTAGAATTTCACCAACATTTTGAACATCCAAATGGAGCTCCAGTTAAATGTTTCAGTCAGCATTTGTTTATTTCCACTTCATCCCCACAGGGCTTCCATTGAGGCCTCTTCAGCCTTGGATACTGAGCAGTGTTATTATTGCTCTGAAGAACAAACCCCAAATAATCATTTCTGCATCTCTAAGTGGCTCCAGACTGGCTTCTTTGAATCTTTCTCTCTCGGTTCTTTAATTGTTCACACCTTTCTCCTTTTATTGTGTCCCTGAGTTTACATTTATTGATGGCTTTAAGCCTTGAGTGCAATTAAAAACTGGTGCATTTCAAAGGAATAAACTTGTTCTCTCTGTTCTTCCATCCATCTTCTGTGTCCTTGTGTGTCTGTTTCTCTTTTCTCATTCCTCTCCCTCCCCTTATTATCCCCTCTGGATTGTCTCGTCTGTGAGATGCACATAAAGCTCAATCTGTAATTAGTTCATCTGAAATCCTAAACTTTGACTTTCTCATAATATCAAACAAATGTGTCAAACTGCAGACAGATTTAATTTTCTTCTCAAATTCAAATTCTCAAATTTCTTCTCAATTCAAATTAGATTTGAATGTCAAGACGTAACGAACCTATTCAGCTGACTTGGCTGCATGAGTTGCTTTGGCAACTACATATGGAAGGATGCAAGAAAAAGCAAGAAAAATTGAGCTACACTTCAATAACCCTATCAAGCAGTGGTGCAGAACTTCTTTGTTGCACTAACTAAAATCCCATTAAAAATCACTTCCAAATGTGGTTTGAACAAATCAGATTTCATCTGTTTTTGCTTTCCAGACAAATGTAGATATGTAAAAAAAAAAAAAAAAAGAAAAAGAAAAAAAGAGATTTTTTTTTCTGGCAGTCAGAACAGAAAACCGGTAGATATGCGTGTCCCTGTATACTGTAGCAATGTAGCAAAGTAGCAAAATATTGCACTTTGATCACACTGATACTCAAAAGAGAAATTTATTTAAAAAAAAAAAAAAATTCTGATCAAGCCAGAGACAGAGGCAGACAAATATTTTTGGTTCCAGTTATGAATCAAGCTCCACAACTATAATGCAGCTCAGTATATTTCATGATATCACCAACTTCCTTTAAATCCACACTTTTTTATGATGCAGGTTTTCTGAGGAGAAACTTAATTCAGTTGTCAAGACATTTGAGACACACTCAGACAGGAAGATTAAGTCTCAACTGCTGAAAAATGTGATACCTCTACATCAGTGTAAGTAAACTGAACAGCAGGCTGGACAGATACATGTTGGCTGGCACTGACCCAGGGGCCTTAAGTTTACAGTTAAAGTAGCCTCTTATATGATATCAAACAAAACAGTTTTTTTTTTTTGTCTTTGAAATGACCATAACCAAAATGTTTTATAGTTTAATTTCTTACAAAAGAGCTAAGCCAATATTGCTACATTACGCCACAGTGTTGGCTATTAACTGTCACGGGGCTAATACTTTTGGCGTTGTCATGTTTGTTTATGTTTTATTCATCTTAATCAAACTCATTAAAGATTAGGTTTTTTTGGAAGCAATTAAACTATAAACAGTTTTGGTAGCAGGAATTTCCATGTTTCAAACGTTAACTGTACATGAACTCCAGCAGCTGAGTCAATTTAAAAACAGTGGCTAAAGATAATGACTGCTGGGTTAGAGTTTTACCAGCTGATTAATGAAGCTTCAGGCAGAGCTTTGAGATTTGGATCACAGGTCTCAAGGGTCTGACACTAAAGGGTTTTAGTCATTAGGGAACATTATTGGAGAGACAGCAAGTGTTATTAAGTAGACACTTCCATGTATGTATGAAAGTCGCTGTGCTAAAGGCTACACTGTCAATTAGACCACAGTTTTATTACCACAGTGTGAGTATTCCATTGAACAGTTGATGGTTCATTATGTTATTCATTGACACTAATAGTTATATATGTATATTTTCTATTCAGAAGCAGTATTTCACTTTACTAATCAGCAGTCTATGTGGCCCTGCGATAGGCTGGCGACCTGTCCAGGGTGTACCCCGCCTCTCGCCCGTAAGCTGGCTGGGATAGGCTCCAGCACACCCGTGACCCCTGCGGGGACTAAGCGGTATAGAAGATGAATGAATGAATGAATAATCAGCAGTGTCATGTCATGACATAATTTAATGTGTGTACAAGACACTTACCACCTGTTTTAAGTGTGTGGTGGCCAGTGTCATCTTCTGGCTGTGGTCTACTTGGGCAGCAACATGAAGATGACACTAACAACAGATCCTTTCTTCCACTAGCCATTGAACTGTACAACTGCTCACTGTTTCACATCTGTTCATGTTTATTCCTTTCCTCTTGAAGAGAGCAGATGTAAGAGGGAAAACTATTCACTAAAGATTTGGAATCTTAAAGAACTTTCTTTCATCCCAACATTGTTTCTAAATTCTTTTGTTCTGTGTTGCCACAAAAATCTAAAACTTTCCCTTTACATGCAGAGTAGTTTCAGAGACACTTAGTGCTAAAGCTTCCTCGGGGCCTGAATAGATGTTGGTGTGTTTATTTCTCTTTCATCTTAGCTGTTATTATTCGTCATCTAATGACTCTTATTCAGGTTTGTTCATTCTGACTACTGATCTCTGTCTGTGACAGTTTTGCTGTAAGCAGAAATGCACTGGTGAAAAGACATTCAGAGATTTGTACTTTTACACATTTATTTGCTCTAATTACAACTTTTCTTGTTGAGATTTTTTTCCTTCTCACATCTTGTACCTGTCAAGGACTTTGATTCTGCCTGCAGAATGCAACCAGAAACCTCTCAGGCACATCAGACATCTACTGAAGCAGATTATGTCTTAGCGCTACAATAATGTGCTAATGAGGAGAAGCTTTTTCTAATAGAGGCAGAGAATGAATTAAGCACCACTCTATGCACGTGAAGAGACAAAGAGTAATCCATTATGAAGGAGGCTCCAAATGTAAAAGTTAGAGCTTGTGCAGGAAGATAGTGGGCTTGTAGCGTTGATGGCTAAGACTTAGCACATCCTCAGGCTTGTCAGATTATGTGTCATGTGTAGGTGTGTGTGTGTTTCTCTGTGCATGCAATCGTGGATATGTTTGTCAGTGTGCATTTTCATCTCTGTGACTTTTGAGAAAACACACACACACACACACACACACACTCACTCACACCCTGTGGCCCTTCTCAGCAGGTGTTCCCCTCTCCATGCAGAACCTGTCAGCTCTCTCTGCTCTGAATCCATTATTAAAGTTGAAAAGAGAAGTCAGAAACACAATACATGTCTTGTTTTTATATCCACAGATTGCAGAGGAAGGACCGTGTTTCCCTTCCCCTGTTTGTGGTTTCTGCTTTACCTTGATAGACCTGGACTGCAGATACAGGTGTGCTATATAATCAGTGAAATGATTACATCCATATGCTCTAGAACATAAAGTCAAAACTAAATAACTATGTGGAGCCACATACATACACACAGTACAAAATGAGGATCGTCATCATTGGTGTTATAAAAATCAATACATTGACTTGAATTTACTTACTCTTGCAGTGCACTTGCAGTGGACTATGTCATGGCAACATTTAATCCTCGTTAGCATATTAATATCCATGAGTTGTCAAATTACTGAATAAAAACAAAGACAATTATTTCATTAAAGTATTTTTTCTGTGTATCACTTCCATGAGGTAACAGGGATATGACCATCATACCAAACCCTTGGCCCACTAATGTAATCAAGCTGCCTCCACTTCGACCAGCCACACTGCACTGAAGTGCTGTAGGCTGTAGCTTTTGCAATCTAAAGGACTCCTCCATCAGGATGGGCGTTTCTGTAGAGCGACCACTGCTGAAGCCAGACTGGTCGGCATCAAGGACGTTATTTAGAGATAGAAAATTTGAGATTTGTCCAAAGACATCGGGTTCATGGTTTTCAGCCAGAAACAGAAGAAGGGAGACAGGACTGTAATTCTCCCCATTAGAGATGTCATGGGTAGCGTATTAATAAAGCACACAACAGTACTGGATTAAAATGTACATAGCACTTTTGGCATGATTTTCTATCCAAAGGACTTCTTTTGATCCAGTGGTGAGGCATAAATGATCCAACACTGGGTCACAAATGTCAGGGAAATAAATTTCAACAAGATGGTCTTTTGAGTGGTTATTTGTTAAGAAATAAAGGTGATGGATCAAAGAACCACCTGTTACACAGCAAGTTATCGGAAATTATCACAGAACTACTGCATGTCCCACCCCCTTTCTCAGTGTCGGTGTTCAGAGTCAGAAGCACCAACATATACATGTCTACTCTCCATGGTCAAGTCTGGCATATTAACATATGTCTGCTTTCCCAGACAGAGCAAGGAGAAATAAGAACACCATGACTTGGAGGGAGAAATGTGAAAGATAGATGAGCTCTTAACAGACTATTAATAAAATAAATTAATTGAATGAGTAAAAATTTATTTATATACATTTTATTTTTTAAACAATATGTGAAAAGTGGGTGAAAATGTGTGTTTTCATGGGCATTGTAGACTTTGTTCTGACAGGTGAAACTAATCCTTTAGAGGAGCTTCTCTTTTCCAATCTTAAGTTCAAACACACAAGCGTCTGTGTGTGGATTTAGTTTTTGTCTTTTCTGTTGAATGCAGCATTTGAAGGACATCAGGTTTCTACTTCAAGGCTTCAGTGTAAAATTATGACCTTGAACATAACAAATATTATGTTGAAAATGTTTGAAAGCAAATTCATGCAGTCTTATCGCTTAGTATCAGGCAACAGTGTCACAGTTCTGCAGTGAGACAATATGAAGCCAGACTTGATCTGAATGTCAAAGAGGCTATTTTAAGAAATGCAAGGGGAAATATATAAACTGGGCTTAAACAAAAGAGGATAGAGAGCTTCTCTAGTCTTTAAAAGATGTAAATTAAAAAACTTTTAATTTAATCCATGTATTCCTATTGTTACTGAATATCTACTAATCTGCACCTGCTCTGCTCTTATGAGAGATACTTTGGCACCGAACACAGCGTAAATTAACATTTGCTTTCCGCCTACAGGGCCCATGGCCATTTTTCTCTCATCTTTGCCTCTCATGTGTCTCTCTCTCCTACTCAGTCTCACTTTTTCTCAACCTCTCACTCCCACCTCTGTCCTTCTTCTCCTCCTCACTTCTCTCCCTTTGCTGTCTCCTCGTGCTCTCTCTATTCCATCTGGTCTTGTTCATATTTGTCTGTCTTCCCTGACTCAAATGACCTGTAGGACCAGGTCTGCATATGTGTTTACATGGTTGAAAGTCACTTCTTAACAGGTTTGTTAAAACGTCACACCCTCTTGTCAAATGGTTGTAACTGCGCTGAATTGTATGCCTACAAAAAATTTACCATAAGTTTGAACAACAGGCCTTAAAATTGACATATAACCCCTGTTCTGTTTTGTTTGGACAAATGTTTAATTCACAAAAATGTCAGATAAGAATGTTACTATTGTTTCAAGGCTCAGGAAGTGTGATGGTTGATATGGTTGGCATTCTGGTTACCTTGTTCTTTTGCCTTGTTGTTCGCTAACTTGAGCTAGCATAAGAGGCTTGGCTGTTTTCCAGCTTGGACAGCATGCCGGCTAGCATCACATACTGCTAGAATGCTGGCTAACTTGTTGGTTGGACTTGGTTTGTTGATTTAGCTAATTATCAAAATGCAATAGAATAACAGAGTTGTCTTAATAGAGGGGGTGGTTCAATGATGGTGGACCACACTGTTGAGCCCCGTTGTTCTGGGTCCAAATCCACAAAGCACCAATATTGATTCACCCACCTGATGCACTATCAGGTCCATACAGTATATGCAATCACTTCTAGTGCCATGGCCTTGCTGTATTACTTTCAGAGCCACTGCTACTTGCATGCAGTGGTTGATTAGTAGAAAGGGGGAAGTTGTGGCGGGAAAACTGAGCAGGATTAGATCTCTGAATGAGCCATCTGGGCCAGCCGCAGTAGCTTAACATCATCAAGATACAAGGCATTACTGCCAAATACAGTGGCACTTAGTGTTTGTGAACACAATTTCCTTTCTACATTAATATGATATAAAACATAATCTAAACAAACCTAGTTTAATTGGGTTCCTGTTTGAAAATCTGAAAGTGACCTGCGAGGTAGAGGCATTGGTATATATGTGGTTACAAACATGAACATCTAACCCTAAATACTATGTAGCCACTACTATAGTAAATTAGCCTATTACCTTAACTAATGCTAATATACCGTGTAAATACTCATTAGTTACAAAAAATCAATTGTCTCTCTACAACAAAATTACAAATGAGGTTGTTTGCTGTGTCACTTCCCCCCTTGTCACTGCAGTTATTCTACAAAGATACATCCTCAAGGCTCATACTCAGCTTGTTTAGCTTCAAACACTCATTGTTTGGGATTTTTCAAAAGAATTCATGAGAAAATTTGGTTTTTTAATGGGAATACAGAGGATGATGTCGAAATATTAACAAGTGGCAGTGCTAAAGGCTAAACACAGACTCTGGAAATGAGAGTGATTATGGAGAAACCGCTACAGATCTATGGTGTTTTCTATCTGTGGTTTGTTTTTCTTTTGGCTACATTGTCTCTTCTCCACTGCCTGATACGGCAACAAGCCAAACCTGAACCCCATTAACCTGTCCTATATCTTCCCTTTTATTTGTGTCAGCAGTGGAGCAGCCAAGGGACAGAAGAGGTGGGTAGCTGTGAAATCTTTTTACTCTACAAGTAGAAAACTGCTTACAACTATATAGACAATATAGAATGTTTCCTGTCTGTAGAGGTTCCATCGCATAAAACAGTCCAGGTTTCAGTTCTCTACTCCCACTAACTGAACTACTACTGAACACAGAAAAGACCCAATTCACTGATGTTTTGTCCATCGGGATATTGAAGATTTTTGTTTATATTTCATATTTTCCACTGTTAAAGGTAAAGTTCACCACCCATAGATGAATGGTAAAAATGGAATTTGGACAATATATAAATGAGGTAAGTGCACATTTCTCAACAGACCCTCCATGGAAACTCTTGTCTGTCTGGTTTTACACAAAATACACATACATGTTCCTGTATTACATGGCAGTTTATAGCAACTTCAATCTGTGGCTGCTACAATATCATTAAGAGTTCACAATTTTTGTATTTAACACACTCAAAAATTAGATTTGCAATGGAACAATCAAGATGTGACTGCAGTTTAGACTTTCATCATCATTTTAAGATATTTCACAAAAATATGACATTTACTGTTTAAGAATTGCAGACATTTTAAGTAGAGGACCTCCATTTTCAGGGTGGTTTTTGGCAAAGTGACATATAATCATAATTTATAATATCTGGGTGGAAGTCTTTTGCAGTCAGCGCCTCCCTGAAGTCTGCAGCCCATGGACATCACCAAATTCTGAATTTTGTCCCTGGAGATGTTTTGCCAGGCCTTTACTGCAGCCATCTTCTGTTACTGCTTGTTTGTGGGTCTTTCTGCCTTCACTTTGTCTTCAGTAACTGAAAAGCTGCTCAATTGTGTTGACATCAGGTGACTGACTTGGCCATTAAAAAATATTCAATTTATTTGTCTTAGAAAGGTCTTGAATTGCTTTAGTAGTATGTTTAGGGTCATCATCCATCTGCACTGTGAAGCACCGTCCTGTCAGTTTAGTAATATTTGGCTGAATGCGAGCAGAGAGTATAGTCTTATACACCTCAGAATTCATCTTGCTACTTCTGTCAGCAGTCACATCATCAACAAACACCAGTGAACCTATTCCATACGTTTCCATGTCATAACACTTCCTCCACCATGTTTGACACATAAAGTATGTTTTGAATCATGAGCTGTTTCTTTTCTTCTCCGCACTTTTCTTTTCCCATCATTCTGGTACAAGTAAATCTTGGTTTCATCAATCCAAAGAATCTGAGTCCTGAACATACACTTTGATGTTTTCTAACAAAGTCTAATCTGATTTTCCTGTTCTTGAATGTTACCGTGCACCTTGTTGTAAATCCTCTATATTTACATTCTTCACCAAGACAAGGAATTTTGATGTTGTTGGTCTCACCATTGCTTTTCTTCGTTTTAGTACTAAACTGTTTACTTGGCCACGCCTAAGGTTTTTGCTCTCTCTTATAGTTTTGTTGTTTTTCAGCCTAATGATGGCTTCATTCACTTGCATTGACATCTCCTTGGATTTCATATTGATAGCTCCAGTCAATCAGCTGCCAAATGCCAACTTAATATTTGTCATCAACTCTAGCCCTTTGTCTACTTCATCATCTCTTCATTCGTCTTGATTAATGAAGCAATGGACTGCACCTGGTCAGTCCACTGAAAGTCTACACTTTGATCACACCTTGATTGTTTTATTTCAAATCCACTGCCATGGTGAATGAAAGTAAAATAATACTCTGTCACTGCCAAAATACTCAAACCAGTCAGTCTCAAATCAGGTCTCAAAATCTTGAGTTTGAGGGCCCTCGAAAGCGAGTGTAATTCAAGTCACGTGAAACTTAAAACTTAATAGTCTCTTGGCTTGCTAACAAAGTCTAATCCATCGTGAGATTGTGTCTGAAATCCTTGAGGACATGTGTGATGTCTTTTTGTGATTTTAAATTTGATTTAAGCTCAGCTTTAAGCACCAGAACAAAGTAATGAGGTCAAAGGTCTGGGTTACAAAGTGGTCTTCTAAGAAAAAATAACAAAAACAAGGAAGCTGTGAAAACATCTCAGGAGAGGAGGAGGAAGACTGCTTATGATTCAAAGCAGAAACTGTCAGGATGCATTTTGTGAGAATGTAAAATGACTGTGCTCTGACTCTGACACCTCACATATATTGCAATATTTATCTGAAAGGTTTTCAGGAAGCAACAGATCTAAATTGATTTTGAAAGAAAACCAAGGTACTCTGCTTGTTTCATGTTCAGCTGAAATGCCTTTATTTAGGTGTCAGAAAAAAACAAGGACATTTCAAACCATATTTGTTCCACTCGCTCCTTTTAGTTGGAGAGGGTTCAACTGTGTGGTATGCCACATAAATACAGACATTTTATTTAGACAAGGTAGGAACAGGTGGATTTAAAAGCCTTAATCCTTCCTTTGAGCTCAGTCTAACCAATATCAGCTGTGGCAAAGCTCCATGTTTATGCTGCTATGGCAGTATGAGAAAAAATGTTGCATGAATAAAGTGGAAGTTTCACTTTTTTCCACATTTTATTGTGCTGAAGATGTAATGTTGCCATTTTGGTACACTCAGTATCCCATAATGAAAATGTAAAATTCAAATCTCCCATTTACAAATAGTCATACTCATTGCTGCATTGGGGTGAATCGGGTGCAAAAAAAAGGGATGTTGTAGATCAGGTCATTTGGCAGATATGTTAAGTATAAACGTACTTTGAGGCGCCAAGGGTCAGGGGTTTCAGTGGCTTGTCCAAGGACAGCTCAGCCTGTAGACACAGGAGGACTGGGAATCAAACCTGCCAACTCTCAGGTTGAAAGACAACTGCCCTACCAACTGAGCTACATGCATGTCACGTGTCATTTACATTAATTGTAAACACATGGTCATTATGTTGACAACACATAATCCAGTTGCATTTATGTTTCTCAGGAAAACGTAATTGTGACTAGTTTAGTTTAATAGGAACATAATTTTTGGGAGACCCGTTTGCCCACATTGCATGATGCACGTCAGGCTAAAACCCAATAAAGTAAAAAAAATAAATAATTTAAACAAAATGTGTGTTGGACCAAGACACTTTCCATTAAAACACTCAACTATGATAAGGTGGGTAAGGCTATAATATACTCTGAATGGTCCGATTATTAGGTTCTAACTAAACTGAAAGGACAATTGACAGATGGCTCCATACTCACACTTTGATAGATGTTTGCAGGTTATTGTTCATACCTGCACTTCCATACTGAGATATACCATGCATGATGAGCACAAAACTAGATGGCAACTCTGACTGGTAGTGACAGTGGAGGAAATACAACAGTATATGACTTAGTTGGTGTACTACATAAAGTTTTTATTTATTTTGTGGAAGGAAACGAGGGAATATCATTGTTTAATCTAGTATCTAGTTTTATGACCACCTTTTAATACACCGTTTCCATCAGCCAGAAATGTTTATCAACTAAACGCCATGGCCTGACAGATGCAAGTCCATAGGTGACTCAATGGGCAGCAGAAAGTTCAGAGAATTTTTACCATTACGTTTTTTTTCTAAATTGTTCAGATTTGATTGTGGCTAAAGTGGGTACAGATGTCACAGGTGTGGGTTGCGACTCTATAGCCAGAAGAAAAGGAGAGTGAAAGGTTTAAAGACATTGTATTGTAAGAATGAAAACTGATATGTGAAGACTTGGGCCACGATGGATGGAGGATGAAGGAGAAGGCAACGTCTCAGGTAGGAGTGTGATCTAGGATGAGAGGGTGGATTAACAGGAGTATAGAAAGGTGGGTAATATATGTCAGAAAGTTTTACTCATAGTGGATGAGGAGAACAGAGGCGATGTAGTTTTCAGAGTGACAGGTAAGTGGAGATCTACTGGGGAATAGGGAACTACAAATATGGAGTTGAGCGTACCGAAACTGGTGATGACAGGTCGCAGGTGAGTTGAGGTTTTCCTGTAATGACTTCTCCCACAGGTAAGCAGGTGGTGATGAGAGAACACCGGAGTGAAAACGCTGTAAAGCACTTATGGAGATGAACACACCCTTTTATTGCAGGTAAATAATTTCAGGAGGGATGAGACAGGAGAGCAGAGTTCCACAGTCCAACGTCAGAAAGGTCCAAACACAATAATGTTCAATATCCAGGTTAATAGTCACAAAGCCAGTCCAACGTCATTCACCAGGTATAGTAGACAAACATGAGTAAACCGAGCCAGTCCAGAGAACACAAGGGTTGGTGAGAGGCAGTCCAGAATCATTTACAGGTGATTTCAATAATAAAAGTAGGGAGAGTAGGTCGGGGAACACAGGCAGGACCAGAATCAGGCACTGTGAGCTTCAAGAGGGTCAGGAAAGACAGAAGAGGCAGGATAACTCAATCAAGTAGTAAGGCTGGATAGATGCAACAAAGGTATGTTGTGGTACTATCTGGCAGGGAACTGAAACTGGCAGACCTGCTTATAAAGGGGAGAAAGAACAGGTGAATGCGATCATAAGTAATTAGTGGAAGAGTAAGCAGGCAGGAAGGAGAGCAGGAGATTACCATATAAGGAATGAAGAGGGCAGACAGTCAAGGAAAACCAGAGACCATGACAACTGCTGGGACAAACCAGGACTAGGAGAATCAGTGAGCAAAAAAAACCAAAAAGATTATATTTTTACTTTTTTTGAACTTCACCCAATTCTTAATGTCACGATTATTATGTGTTTTATTGAAATGAGGATTTATTAGACTGGATTATTTTCAGTTGTGTGTAAAAAAAATAAATAAATACGCTGTCAACTCACAGTATTTATG
>OMLM01012223.1:49296-64611 GCA_900302695.1 Helostoma temminkii
CCACTCCACTGCTGTAGTCTGAATGCCCTCACAAGATTCAACACAAAATTCCACACAAAAAAATCATGATATATTTTTGCCTTATTGGCCACCCCTAGAATAAAAGATCATCAGGTTTTGTGTTGGCATTCTTCAATGCCTGATAAGAAAATAATGACCGGCCAAATGTGCTTTTCCTGGGGGAACAAGAAAAGACAAGTTAAATATCTAATATGATCAGCAATTGTTTTTGTTAGCAACCAGCCTGCTTCTCTTCTGGCTAGCACAACATGGAGACTGTAGCCCTGCATTTACCTTTAATGAGTGGTTGATTTAACTTAACCATAATGCAATTGGAGTTTATTGGCCAATGATTATCTTTCCCTAAACTATGTTGTACATGTCATGTGCAGGTATTGTAGGTAATGGACATAATTTGGGCATTTGTACAACAGTCAATACTGATGTTCTGAGCTGACAAGGGTTGATCTATGTCTTTCTTTACCCATTCTATCCTTTGTTTTAATTTTCATTCTTATCTCTATTATTGTCCTTCTGCCCTTTCGTCTCACACTCACCAATCAGTCTGTTTCACTTTCTCCTCTTATCTTCTTGTGATCCTAATTCTGTTCTTTTCTCTTTATCCTAACGAACTCCTCTTCTTCTCATTTTCTTTCTCCTCTCACTGCTGCGCTCCCTGTCCTTCCTGGTGTGTCAGTGCTGTGAATGTTTGCATTCTCCTGGAAACCTGTCCTGTCAGTCTGCTTGTACAAACCCCAGGGAGAACAGACTGGATTAAATAACAACCTGCTGCAGCCTGTCATCTCCTGCAGAAGGAAGAGATGGAGGGAGGATAAGGTAAGACCAGACTGAGCCAGTGTGAAAGAAAAAGGGAAAACAGAACAATGGCAGGAAGGATGGAGGAACTTTGGTGTGGAGGAAGGCTAGACAGAGAGAAATGGGGAAAGAAAGAGTAAATAATAGAAAATGACTGAGAGATTGAATAGAAAAGGGTAGAAAAAAAGTTTGGGGAAGAGAAGTGGTTTAAGAAAGAGTTACATCAGTCTTAGTGAAGGAGGGGTGAATGCAGAGAAGCATGAGGACACCTGGGAGGAGAGCTCCAGTGGGATCAACCTGGAGGAGTGTTAATTAGACAATTATTTTCTCCTCCCCATTTTCATTAGCACCCTTCCCTGCCATCCACCCCACCTCTCCCTCCCCTCATCACCATCCCCATCTCTCCATCCCTCTGGCTTCTAATTATTCATCTCTCTTCCTTCTTTATATTTAGGCAGATCTCACCTTCACCTCTCTCTATGTCACCAACCCTGTTATTCACACCAGTCAGGTCTCCAGAAATAAAAATGTCTTATTTTATCTGCCTGTGCGTCAGATCTGATCTGAGTGCTGCTGTTGGAACACAAACAACCATCAGTCAATTAAGCTCAGAAATCTGATCAGGGGCTCCTGTTTAGCTCCACTAATTGAAGATGATGAAAGATTACTTTCCCTCAGTAAGTATTGTATCATATCATTACACCCATGTGTGATAGTTGAACATTTGAAAACTGTGGGTACTAATTTGAAGTGATAACAGTAGCCACTCTATACTAAAAACTCTATATCAGATTCATGATGCTTCTTAAACAGCTCATTTTACTCCTACCTTCAATCCTATGTTGATGAATCTCATTTCCTCCTAAATTGAAAGCGTATCCTAGTTGTTATTAAGCACAGGTTAACACCCTGCTGGTGCTCATAAAAAGGCATAAATCTGCAGGACCGTGGGCAGACAAAGGGGATCTCACACAGAAATCAAAAGGAAGTGAAAGATGGTGGATCACTGAAGCAGAGACAAAGCTGCACAAAGTGAAAATCAAACCAGTCTTTTTTTGTTTTACGGGGCCCAGAAATGCAGGCGGACACAGGTCAACAGGTGTTTGGGTGATTAGGTCAGTGGAGCACATAGAGCGGAACAGGTGAGAGTAATCAAGCTGATTGGGTGAGCAGAGTGGACCAGGGAAAGAGTGAGAACAGCTAATGACCAAATAAAGCAGAGGGGATCAAAGAGTGAGTGTGTGTATGTGTGTCAGGAGAGCAGAGGAGCGATCAGGTGGGTCTGAGAGTGTCTGGAGAAACTGGGTAGAAACTGAATGACATGGTGACAGTCTCATATTTAGTGGCGTAACCGATGGATATAAAATAACAAACATGTGATTATGTAAATCTGATCTCAAATCTGAAAACAAATAAATTCTGTGAGGGTGGCTGAGATCATGTTTGATGGTGATGTCCTACAACATGAATTGAAGTGCTGGAGTAGTGTTTATTAATTATAAAACATGATGCTTTGTAACACAATGGATTGTAATTAATATAAAATAATGATTTTAAAATATTATGAAAGCTGTATGACCTTATTGTACTATGATGTAATGTAATTTCAATCCCATAATATTATACAACTGTAAAATCAATTAATTAAACATTACAAAACATTTGAAAAGTCTGATGTTGGCTGTACTGAAGTCATGTCTGTTAGATAACATCATTAAAAATCTTATTTTTAAGCTTACAAGACTAAACACAAATGGAGCAAACAAGCTGTGAAACATGTCACAAATGTGTGAACACATTAACAGCAAGGTTTCAGGCACTGCATGGATCTCAGAGGTTGTAGCTTTAACACATTTTTCTGTCATTTCTAAACCACAAATGAATACACAGCAGTTTTCCCATTTCATATGAAGCCCACTTCAATTCTGTCGCCCCATGCTGAGTCACTTGCTGTAAATATACTCCCACAAACACTCAATCCTACTTGGAACAGGTGGATGACCTGGTTTAAGTAACGGTGTGCTTCTCTGTTCTCGTTTTCAGAAACTGCTGATGTCAAGACTCGCACCTTATCTCTCAGTAACGTGTGTGTGCTTCAGGCACCGTGAAGTCTGTCTTTCAGTATGCCTTTCAAAGCTTCCAAAAGTGTGTGTGGCATGTTTGAGACTGTGCATACAGTCCACAGGTGTAAACTCATTTTCAAGCCGACGAGCCCTGCACTTCACCACAGTGCACAGATCAGTTTCAAGCAATGAATCAAACAAGTGAGTGTGCAGCACCACTGTGAGGAGAAAACGCACGTTATAGGTTGTTTTTTTTTGCCTCAGTCTTTTCAATGATTACAACAGTGTGAAACCATAAATAAGGCCATAATCCACTCAGCACCTTTAGTAATCACCTTAACATTGGGCTACAAAAGTCATTTATCTAGACAAATCTTTACACAGTTGTGCATCCCTACCTGACAACTTTTTTTCCTGCTGTCATACTAGAGACTAATTTTATCTCTGCACATACTGCTAAAGATGCTAACAAATCCTGACCTAGTGTTGAGTCAATATAACACCTACACAAGTTTGTTTATTTTTTTAACCACAAACAAGCTTTACACAGAGACAGACCACCACTGGGTCACTGGATACCCATAGTATTGGGTAAATGTAACCAGCGTTCTGTAGGTAGTCTCGGTTAGGGTTAAGAAGTATATGATAAGTCTAAAGGGGTAGTGTGACAATTCGTGGAATAGAAAAGAAGAAAACTGATGTCCTGTCTTTGTTTTGTTGTTTTATGCTTAATGTAAGGTTTATATTTTATTGTGGGACTCCACTGATACAGAATGATGTGATTTTCAGCTTGTGTCTTCTCGATCCATTCTGAGTTGTGAGCTTGCAAACAAACAAACAAACAAAAATCACCTGGCACAGCTAACTATACAGGCTTATCTATGTTCCTGTGTCGTCAAGGCCCTCCTTCCCTGTATCCCACTCTGTTCTGATTGGCCACCTTGTGAAAGTCTTCCTCGGGGCTGAACTATGCCCAACTGGAACACAACTGTTGTTAAGTATCAACTCAGCCACAAATCCTGCTGCAAACTGGGGCATGTTGTAAATACCTTAAACTAATGTCCTGTTTTCCACAACACCTTGATGTCAACTGAACTTTTGAGCAAAAGCCTCTGACTGTTGCCTGTTTTACACCAAGCCAGTTCCAGAGCTGGTTCAGAGCTAATGCTTAATTTTGAACCAGATCTCAGTCAAGAACCAGCACTAGCTCAGAACTAACGCCAAGTTCACGCTGGTCAAAATGTGGTATGTGTGGCATGGGAACATAGCATAAAACGATGGCTGTAAAATTGTGCTTTTCACACATTCCATCACTCTGAGGTTTAATCCAGTGACACTGGGAAAGACGTATCATTGGATAAATATTAAAACCCACTTCTCTCTAGGTAATCATTAGCCTACCCACTTGTTCTCTGGGGTGCATTAGTCTTAACCAAAGTCTCTGTTACTGCTACACGTATTTAAAGAGCCAAAGAGCAACTTGCAGGTAAATTTGTCATCATTTACAGTAGATTCACACAGACACATTTTTCACTTTGGAGTTTGACGTTTCATACATCAAACCATTTCATTTCTAATTACCTTTAAGGTACATAGAAGTAGCATTGGACTGCTAATTTAGGTTTCCTTTTCCATTCATCTTATTTAGTAAATAAGAGTATAAAATCAAATAGGAAAAAAAGGGCACTAATCCAGCAGCTAAATGGTGCATTTGTATTGTTTTTATGCTACACATACTTTAAGCAGTGCTGCACAGTTTGCAGGTGTGATCAGAGTATTCTGACAGAGCCTTTTATACAATATTAAGTGTATTTGATATGAAGATGTGGTATTTGTCTGAGGTGAACAGGTGTGATTGTTGATGAAATGAAAATGTAGCTGATAAAACTGAACAGCTTTACCTACTCTTTTTTTGTCACAGTATCAGGTTAAGACTCCATAAGCCAGAATAACACAGAAGTGGATCAAGTTAAACAAGTTGGTTTTATTTTACAGTTTTTGTTTTGTAGTGAGACCATCTGGCAGAGGAGTAGAGGTGTCCAACTCCAGCCCTCCTGCTCAACACAGCATCGATCGTTTGAAGCTGAAGTGTCGCAGAGCAGTGTCTCGAGCATGTTCCAAATCACATGACCAATGCAAACGAGGCCTCGTTACGTCACATCACGTGCCGAGCTGCTTAGCAGGCATTTTGAACAGGCGGGATGTTTCAATATGTCAAGGCTTTATAAGGGTCCAAATCACTGCTCAGATTGTGGGTTTATTGAGAGAAGAGATTGTTAGTGGCATTATTATTGTTGCCAATTAAATTAAAGGAGAGTGTTGGTATAGATTTACATTTAGGTTCATTTAGTTTAAACACTGAACATTAAGTACATACATACATACATACACACACACACACACACACACACACAGAATAGGTTCAATAATAAGTAATTCAGAGTGTACATTTAGTGTCTGAAAGAGCTGAGTGAAATTCTGTAGGTAAAAGCTATCAGTGAGTAGGGATATGGAGGAAGAGCCAGTGCCAAAAAAAGTATGTCAAAATCATATGTCTGGGAGCATTTTGACCTTATCAACCCCAAAAAGGTCAAGTGCCTGATTTGTGCTCAGGAACTAACGTACAGCAGCAACACGTCATCTGTGCTCCAAACACCCAGAAACCACACCTGCACAGCAGCAACAGGTGCAGCAGCTGCTGCTGCAGGTGGAGCGGGAGCCCAACAAAGTAAGCTTTACATAATTAATTTATATCGAAACACAAACAGAATCCAAATGAAGCATTAAATTCAAGGTGTTATTTTATCTTTTATTTTTAAGGCCGGCAAGCTGAGCTGGATGAGGCACTGGTGAACATGACTATGTTAGAAGCTTTTCAAAGCGGTGGAGGACAAAGGCTTCAGGGCCTTTGTACAGAAGCTTGACCCCACATATGTCCTGCCTTCTCAACAATCGTTAAGTATGGTTGACAAAAAATATGAAGAAGCCAAAAAAACAGTCCGTAAAGGAGCTGGAGAAAGCAGAGGCAGTGATGTGACTGCTGACATGTAGACATATTAACATGGATGCATAACTTGAACTTGTCACTTGCCACTTTATAAATGAAAACAGAACTGTTTTGCTTGGTGTGGGGCATTTTACACAGCATAGAACCTGAGGAAAGCCATGGAGCTGCAACTAAATAAATGGGGCTTGAGACAGAAAGGGCACTGCTTAATTACAGACAATGCTAGCAAAGATGATACTATGTGCTAAACTTCTGAATTAAGGAATTTACTGTGTTTTGCACATAGTTTCAACCTTGTTGTGAAGAAGGCTCTGGAACAAACTGGTTCTCACAGATATAGGAACAAGAGCTCGAAGAATTGTGACTTTTCAAAACCAGTGTAAAAGAAAAAAGAAAAACTCACAGAAGTACAAAATCACCTTCAAAAGCTAGTACACACTCCTACAAGAAGTTGAGATGTTGGAATTCAACGCACTTAATGTTACAAAGACTGTACGAACAACGTGAACCAGTCAGTGCAGCTTTGGCATCCCTAATAATGGACATACCTCCCCTCGTATCACTTGAGTATGACACAATCAGTGAATGCTTGGAAGTGCTTGCACCATTTTATCTGGCCACCACAGAGCTGTCTGCAGAGTGAACTGTATCAGGATTGAAGGTAATACAGGTTATTAGAATGGTCCAACACAAGCCGGCACTGAAGGCTGCGGGACTGAAAAACGAGACAGCAGTTTTTCGGTGTCAGCATCTGCAACACCCCAGGTCACAAGATGCAATGTGGAAATGATCTGAATCCTCATCTTATCCACCCTCCTGGACCCTCGGTTTAAAACCCTGGCATTTGGGAATTAAAGCCATGTTCAGGAGGTTGTGGCTAAACTCACAGACTGTGCAACCACAATAAGGGTGGAAAGAGCAGAACTGTCAACATCACAGGTAATCTTTAATGTATTAGACTGTTATCATTTTCTTTTACCTGGACCTGAGGCAGGAGCTGTGGACAACATATGGGAACCGTTGGACAGTCGAGTTGGTTAGTATATTAACAAAAGCATGATTATCTTATGGGAAAAAAAATACTGAATTGCGTTTTGTTTTAGGTGCAACTCAAAGATCACAAGATGCAGCGGCAAATGCAACCGTGGAAATTCAATGATACTTGTCTGAGGAGACCCGCTAACTTACTGGAATTCATGCTCAACAATATACCCACATCTTTTCCATATGGCCAAGAGATACCTCCACATGCCAGCGACATCAGTGTCATGCAAGCGTCTTCTCCAAAGCTGCAGAGGTAGTGAGCCAAAACAGGAGCAGACTGAAGCCACGTACTGCGGGAACAATTCTTTTTTTGAATAAAAATCTTTGATTTAACAAAATGACAAACGTGCCTCATCAATGTAGTACAAAACACAGTTGCAGAAGCACCAGCACCAATGTAGTGTTGATATAGTATTATCCACAGGCAGGGAAACACAATTACACACCTTTTATCAAAATAAATTTTTTTTTAAAGAATAAAACTAAACCACCACATATTGGTGAGGGTTTGACAGCCAGTCTGCTCAGATGCAGTTCTCACAGGCAGCCAGCAGGTGTCATTGTTCTGTCTGTATCAAATGTTTCAAGCTGTGTGTCGATTTTAGCCCAACTGTGTCCAAGTTGCTCAGTGAATCAATTTCACCATCAGTCCAGAGAAGGAGAGGGGGACACCTGCTTATATAGGGAGAGTGAGAGAACAGGTTTATGCAATCCAGGTAATTAGAGGAGCACTAAGCAGAGAGAAGGGAGACAGGAAGCAGACCATATAAGGAATGAGGGCCAGACAGGCAGGAGGAAGGGAGACAACCTTAGCTTCTAAACACAAAGACACAGGCTGCAGAAAAAAAGGAAAAAAAACAAGTAGTGGTGTGTTCACATCAACGTGCAGATTTGAAATTTCTTTTTGCTCTTTATTATGATAATGCATTTGAAAGATTTGCATCTAAATACACCAACAAACCTTTTGAGAGAGAAAAAAGCTGTTAAAATGCTGAGTGGCTGTTAACACCTGCAAACGCACACAGGCAAGAATAAACATGCAATTCCTCTGGGATTTGTGTGTGTGTGTGTGTGTGTGTATACTTCTGGTACATGTTAAATTTCATACTTAACTAGACCAACACCCAGCTGGCAGCAAACAAGAACCCCTAGTCTCTCTACTTCCCTCTTCTTAGTTCAACAACTGATTTATACATTACTCTCCATATGTAAAATAAAGTGGTGATAAATGGTAAATATGGCTGTAAACATTAAAGGGATCATGGCATCCTCACAGTGCTGTACATGTACTGCAGATGGTGAAGGAATCTTTCACTGCTTGAACTGTGCAAAACCTTGTGAGAGAATTGTCAAAGTTGTGAACCATGAAACATCTTCAAAGAAGGAGCCTTTGGTGGATTCTCCCTTTTTTTCCAATCGTGATACCCTCCCTGTTACCAATTCATGTTAGTACTATTGTCAGATAAACAAACATTTAAACAAATTGAGATTTTCGTTTTTTTTGCATTTAAGAAAAGGTGTTTGTTATGGCAGCCTTGACATGTTGCTGATCTGTGTCAACTACACCACAACCTAGTCTAATGAACTGTTGCCAACATGGGTGTGATATGCTGTGTTCTTGTCTTTATTGGAATGGATATAGTGACATTTAGAAAACAGCAAATTCACAGAGCACACTTTAAAAGCACTGGAGGTTTGTTGAGATGTCAAATGTTTATGCATGAACGCTCCTGCAGGACCGGAGTAGACCAGTAGATTCTTCCCAGCAGCGCTTCATGAAGAGAAAACAAGCAAGTTGACAGCCTGAAGTAGCAGAAACTGTTGATGCTGTGCAGCCAGCGGGAGAGTGAAGTGTTGACCGACCCAAAAACAACTCATATTGGAAATAGGATTGGAGTCAAACAGTCCTACTGTGATTTTGCAGGAAGAAGTTAAACAAGTCTTAGTGATACAAGGTGTTGCTTTACCAACATGCAGTCAATTAATTAAGCCACTTGTTTTAAGAAAACCAGCCAGATATCGAAAGTAATTCCCATCTTCTGACACCCTGAAGCATCTAATCTATTAATCCTGGATAGTGATGTGTGATTTTTTTCATTCCATTTTTTATGGGGATCATTTAAAACTCTCAAATTTAAAAAAGGCATTCTCAAAAGTAAAGCAAAGAAGTAGGAACGATTTACTGTACAAAAGGAATAAAGTGTACTTTAATGTATATGTATAATAAAAATGTTTAGAAATCTTGTCAGCTGTTTTCCAGATGAGATAAACACGGATGGATTCACATGCACAACCACAGCTGCACACATGAACATCTACACACAGCAGATGATGCAACGTGTTCTCAGAGCTTTGTGTCGTGCTCTTGAAACAACAGCATCAATCCCAGTGATACTTAAGAGGCTTAAACAAAGAGAGCGACACTAAATTAATTGCATTACACAGTAGGAAGTAAATGCTGGAACACATTTACACCTGCTCATGACCACACATACAGATATGTCGTATTGCACAAGCCATATTTGTGCTTAACAGAGAACTGTGTCATTTGTTGCAGCTGTGATAGCCCAGTTACTCTTCCTGCGGTCTACACCTAACAATGCAGTTCATTTATAATTACATTAAACTGGATCAAACTGCAGTTTAAAATGAACAAACAGCTCCCTGAAGTTGAACACTTGAATGTGACAGTTTGATTCTGCTGGTGAGGGATCTTCCACTGCAAGATGGAAAACGAAGAAGAATATAAAATAAATAATGAAAGAGGTCTCTTCACGCATGCAGACAACACTGCGTCCTGTCAAATCAAGACAGGCTCATTCAGTTTTAATCATAACATTGACACATAACACTCCACACCTGAAGCAACTTTTAGAGTGACATTTGAGTTACTGCGCATTTCAGATATGAAGAGATCCAGTTAATGAGCTCCTTCAAAATCCTATATTCATGTGTCGTGGATCCCATTATCAGCACATCTGTGTGTGTGTGTGTGTTTGTGTGTTCTCAACACAGCAACAAATGAAATAGCATCAAGGCAAAAAACAGACATCTCAGCTTATCAGGGCAGTTCTGTAGCCAGTAAAAAACTTTATGTGTAAAATTTTACTGCACAAACTTTGACCCACAAGTGCAAGTGAAGCAGAAGATTATTTCTAAAAACAGCAAAGACTAAAACACAGTGGAAATATTGGCTCATTTTAAAATGTTATGCATTAGAAACATTTCTCAAAACAATATTGCTTATATTTTAGATACATATTTAGCACTTACATTATTTTGTCTTGTGATGTGGAAATAAAAGCAGTTTAATTAAACAGTAACTGGTTTACAGCTCGTGTACCTAATGACATCATTTATATCAGTTTTTATTTGGTATTTTTGCCATTATTATTTTTAAAGATAGAAAAAGAGGATTCAACGTGTTAAAAGGCAACCAACATGTAGACTCTGTAGTTTTGTGTCATGCATTATTGTGGCCATTGAGCTCCTAGGTCACTTCACTGATATCAGTAATAATCACAAGTACTGTGTTAACAATGTAGTAAAAGCAGAAACTGTTTAAAAATAATGTTATAAAGAATTCAGGTGGGTTAGTTGAACTTATCTCGAAGAGAAAAGAAAGAACTGTAACATTATTTTTCAGACGTTTGTTAATGTAGTTGTACGGTTTTCTTGTACAATATGGAAACCACACTGAGAGCTTTAGTGAGGTCTTTGTGATTGCTGAAAATTATTATTATGTACATTTTTATGTCCGCTGAAAACTAAATGCTAACAGCTATAAACATGGTACCAAAGCTCAATTGTGAAGGTTCACGTTCTACAAAAAGGTACCAGTCTGCCTCCACAGCGCCACCATGTGGCCAGTTTTAACAGTGTTTATGTTTTGGCCCATACGTCATAAAATCTTTCTTCCTGTTTTCCTTGGATGCTTCTGAAACTTTTTGTAATTGGGACCGCCCACTTGACTTTTGCACAAATAATCGCAATGCAGAAACAGAAACCCTGTGATTATGTGCACTCCATAATGAAGCCTGATACCATGCTGCCACCTGCTGGACAGTTCAGAAAAGAACAACCATTGTTTATCTATACTCAGTCAGAGTCTGCCATCTTTACATTTTTCTGTACAGTAATTCATCCAGTAGTATCTGCTGCAAGCGGCAGCAACAGCTTGCTTTCAGCACTTTCTTTAGGAAATGCACATTCTAGATGATATTTCAGTTTGGTTCACTTTCTGTTGAACCTCAAAATAAAGTGGTTTAGATTGTTTCCTTTCAGTAGGGTGGACACTTATCAGAATAGAAAGAAATGATGAACAAAACTTAAGAAATCTAACATAAGTGGGGAAAATGTTGACCAAATCTGCAGTTTTTCCATTTCTCAGGATGAAAGCAAAACTCAAAATGACATGAGAGCAGAAAACTGTGTAGTAGTGAAAGTGTGCATTATGGGGCCATATTTTACTCACAAGCCTCACTGACTACATGCTCCCTCCCCTTGACACGTCTATGGCATGATGTGCACTGACACACAATAATCAACATTTCATGAGTGTTTGCCTTATAAAAAATGCAGCATTCCACTCTCCTGCCTTTTTCTCTCTCCTGAACATGTTTGTACGATGGAAACTCTGCTGACATTGACCTGTGGACATGACATCTCAAACAAAGTAATTAAGTATGTATGAGGTTTGTTATATAAAAGCTCCTGTGTGATGCAAGCACGCAGTTCTGTATTTCCAATTCTATTCACGTTTACAAATATTGAAAATGATATGACACCTCAGAATTTAAACGTATTAAACTAAACTTGCAAACATTTAGCAACCAAACTGATTCGTGAGAAGGCAAAATACAGAAAAAGCAAACTGAAGGAAAGAGATGAAACGAGAGGGGAAAACAGGTAAAGAAACTGCTTTGCAGTTGACAGCTACAACAATTCCACAAAATGGCAGTAATATTCATCTTTCCTTTAGCCAACAAGCCGCAGGGTTACTGTGTTTTAACCAAACCATCTGTCACAATGCCACTCTTGCTGTCTAACTAGCTAACTAACTATTGAAAACCATATGTCACATGGCTCTCTCCATCTTGCTGTAAGGCTAAGGCTGATGAACCATGTGTGCTGTAAAAGGCCTTATTAACTCTGAGTTACTTCTGTGTTGATAGCAGCTCTTGACAAATAACCTATACATGGTCAGTTAGACTGGAAGAATCTGTTGACTCTTTTGCTAAACAACTATTAAAATGCAGTTAATGATGAAGCTAAAGAAGTTTGACGCTCTGCTTTCAGTTGCTTGTAATGTTTTAAATTCTTTTAATAGGCCTTTAGGGTAAAATACACTGATTCTTCTTTAAATGTTTACCAACTGAGGGTAGATCAGAATAATACTGTTTTTGTTATTTTCTAAATAGACCAAGGTTAAGGGCATTTTCACACCATAGTGCATTTGCTCTCGTCCAAATCATTTGAGAACAGTTTAAACTTGTAGCATTTCGCTCGTGGTTTGTTTTCTTTTCACAAAGCAAAACATCCAAGCTCTTCAACATGTATAAAGGAAGAATTGTGGGATTGTTTGGCAAAGTCACTGGGAATACTGGCTGTGGAAGTCTTACTGTCTTTTGACCAAATGTCTACGAGGCATCGCACACCTCCACGTTTTTCTGTGATTCATCCTGCAGCATGTTTTGGAAGTACAAATGAAAGACATTAAAATCTACATATAATCCAGTGCCCTCAAATCATGAGGGCACTGGATGGTTGTTTAATCACTTTTGAACAACCAGAGATAAATGATTCAGATGGAGAACACCTCTTTGTAGGTGTCTTGGTGTTGCTGTTCTGGTGCGCACCTGAGTGCGATTACTGTCAAACAAACCAAGAGAGAAAACTATTCGAGTTTCATTTAAACAAACTAAAGCCTGTAGTAACAGTAATATCTGTAAAACCACAACCTTGCTTAACTTTCTTCATCTGTGCCATAGAGCTCCATGCTTAGGTGAAAACTATTAAAAACATCAGCGAATCACATCACTGGACTGCGAGACCTGCTTGTCCTTACATTTACATTTAGTCATTTGACAGACGCTTTTATCCAAAGCGACTTACAAGTGAGGTACAAAACAAGCAAAACTCTAAGTCAAGGAGCAAAAACTAAAGCAAAGCAAAGCACTATCAGGAGAAGTGTTCGTTTAATGAGATATGAGTGCAATTGTTTTTTGTTTTTTTTTTAAGTGCATTTTTAAGTGCAAAGAAAGTTACTCTAAGCATTAGCCAACTGATTTGGGGTTTTGCAGGGGATTTGACATCCAGACATTACAGTTGTTGGCAAATCTAGTTGTACTTTTTTTTTTTTTTTTCCTTTCAGTTTTATAAAACTGACTCTAACAGTTTTTGATGTCAGTGCACATGAGTCCCAAAATAAAGATAAGATAAATTCAAGACCATTTAAATGTACACTACACTACATCTGAGAGATTAGAATATTTCTGCTATGGTCACTAAAGCACAGTGTCATCATTCATTATCCTGACAACAGAGACTAGAGGTTAAATGGACCGCCTGTTACGTTGCTGTCCAGTGCAAACACAAAACTGACGTCAGACCAGTGGAGCAGAAGGGACCGCACCACAGGGACTGGCTCATCGTTAGGTCCGCTCATTAGAGCACCTCGTTAGGACACGTCCTGCGTCATTAATTTGGGCACTTCACCGGACAGAGATAAATGGAAAAGGATATCTTGGCTAGAGGAAGGGATGCTTTTTCTCCAAAACTATTACAGATCTTGTGTGTGTGTGTGTGTGTGTGTGTTTTGTGTGGTCTCTCTCTGGGCTCACAAAATGTGAAGACCTCATTCTAGGCCCCATTAGGTGATGCCTAGTGGAAAGGAGAAAGATGAGAGAGGAGAGATAATCAGATGAGTTTTGCCTGTTTGATATCGACCTACTGTTACCTTATATCAGACAAGTCGCTGCTGTGTTTGGTGTAGTATAGTCTTAATTCGTGATTTTGATTATATTTCTATGAATAAAGTGTTAAAGAAGCAGAAGTGGATTAAGTGGATGTGCAATGTTTCAGTGACCTCCCTAACCTCAAGTCTTTAAAGACTAAACCATGTGACTTCCTTCTTTGCTCACATCATGATTACTATGGCCACCAGAGGTTGCAATAACAACAATGAAATGGAAAGAGCTGCTACCACCTACAGATGAAAACATTTAAAGTTGAATGACAATAGTAATATATAACCTCTCCATTACCCAGAGTGGCTGTTCTTCATCTCCAAACTAGTGCATCATTCAGAGTGAAATGACGAGAATGATGTTTTTTTTTTTTTCCTCTGACACCAGGGTGACAAGTGTTGTAAATCAAATGCACTGATCCTGCAGTTCTGCTTTTTAACATTCTGCACACTACTGGAAATGTCACCAGGATAATGGGCATTTTACAGAAAGTAGACTGAAGACGTCTGCCCTCGGTGAGTGTGGGAGGTGAGTGGCCAAGGGAAAATGACAAAGACGCCAACACACAAATATTCTGAAGTCTCTCTCAACCTGAAAACCAAAGGCTGATACCACAGTCCAGGACTAATTCCCATTCCCAGACTTTTCATGGCTTATACAGTTACTTTGAAGGGATTCTTAATCACCGAAATGATTGCATTTCAAATTTCGTTGTACAAGTACAATGACAATAAAGTTATTCTAATTCTAATTCTTGAAGATTTGAAAGTGTAAAGGAATCGGATCAATGCAATGAACACTGACCTTTTTCTGGGAGAATCCAAAGCACAAGACACTGTAATCAGTTGTCACAAACAAATTGGGTTGTAGTCTTTAGACCAATTTTTTTTTTTTGTTTGTTTTGGACTGCCCGTCTCAGGCAAGGTTGACTCTGGATTTTAATTCAAGACTACTACTGTGGGGATACTATACATACCTTTGTTAACATCGTTACTATAATTTAATGATGTAGACATCCTACTTCAAATACAACCAATAACCTGAATCATTTCTAATACTGTTCATTGCTGTCTCCCTTCACCACTTTGCCTTGACTTGGCCTCAACTGCTTAAAGTCTTGTTCTTGTCTCAGTTTCGATAGACTGTGGTCTTGGGGTGATGGTGACTCAGCTGGTAGGGCAGTCGTCTATGAAACCCTGCAGTTGGTGGTTTCTCAGTGTTAAAGTTTTCCTTTACAAGACCCTGAACCCCAGATCTTCAGTGCCTCAAAGGGGAAGCCTGGCCTCAAAGAATTTCCCCAATGGTGTTAATAAAATATTAATATTATTATTATTATTAATGACTAATGGTCTTATATTAGGCGTTCTTCACTATAGCCATACAAAACAAACACACAAATGCTCAATGTGAAACATTT
>OMLM01012223.1:64631-79599 GCA_900302695.1 Helostoma temminkii
ATGTGAAACATTTACTGCCATCTACAGTTAATATTGCAAAATGTAACTTTCAGATGACCCCACTCAACACTTTTTCCAAGCACGAGGGAGCGCAGTGTGTCCATGAGGAGTCATATTGTCTCTTACAATTGCATCACCTACTAATATGGTGATGAGGTTACTCAAAATGGCTTAAGCACATATTTAGAAAATGGATTTAGTTAACATATTAAGACTAATGGCCACATATTGTTGTAACTCCATAGACACCAAATTAATGGAAAATGTAATTTTCCTTTCTAGAGCGAGTATTTAATTTGTCCATTCTGGGCTACTGTAGAAACATGGCAGCCTCCATGAAAGGAATCCTGCTCCCAATGTAGATGTAAAAGGCTCAAGTTTTTTTAAAATTTAAATATACAAAATTTTGGGGGGAAATAACTGAAAGAACTGCATTTTCCATAAATTTTGAGACCAGTCTGTCCTGTAACACAAACCACTTCCTACGAGGTGTGTTCCACCTACTGTATGTTTGAAAGCTAAAGCATATTGAGCTGTCCTGAATGACATCACTTAAAAGACTCTTCTGCATTTTTTCACAACTCAGTCAGTTTCAAGTCATTTTATAACATGCAATGTAGTAAAACTTGATTTATTTAATGTATAACTCTGAAAAGCGTAATATGTAATAGGCTGCTATTGTCATTGATGATGCCCTAAAGATGCAACCAAAGTGCTTGTTAAATGCATAAACACCATCTGCAACCACACCCAGTGAGCACTGGAGTAAACTGATGTCTCTAGTCACCAACTTCACTCGTACTCACCAAGTAGAACCACTGGAAGCAAGATGAAGGTCGGTGAAGTCACCCACATCAGAGTATGAATAAACTTAAATCCGATCTTTGTGACTGTAGAGCATCATCAGGCATGTGGAACTGAGCCATTGCCAATATTCGCTTTTCAGATTTGCTACAAGGCCTTCAAGTCAGCAATGATATGGGAATTTTGGAGAATTGGGTGCTATTAGGATGCAGCTTTCTGGATGAGTTGTTGTGACTGAAGTGAACATTCTGGGACAGAGTGGGAGAGTCGCAGCAGCAGATATGAGAGTTGGACTGATTCCCTGTCAGGAAACATTCTGAATTTTGAATGTTTTCAGCTGTAAAAAAAACCTTCAGCAGCTCAGACAAGAGAACAAGCATGAGGACCAGTTCTGTATAATGCATTCTCCCCTAAAACAGGTCACAGAGTGTCTCATCTCAGTCGGCCTCCTGTGAGAGTTCATCACCCACCTCTTGCATAATGCATCATGCAGCACCAACACACACAAAGAGATACAGTTGTAGAATGATTCTGAAGTCATGAATACTAGGTTGAAAATACAAAGTTAATGTTATGGGAGGCTACATTTGCTTTGCTGATAATGAGTTTTTTTGAGTGACCTCCAGACCTCTCTTTGGTTTTACAAGCTAATTATATGGAAGAAAAGCAAGGTTCGTGTGGAGTCACAGCTCAGGCTGTGATCTCTGCAGTGTGGGCTTACACACTGAGCTTTCTCTCACTGTACAGTATGTCAGTCCTTTACTCATTCACTCTGTATGTCTTTCTCTTGATTTTCATTCACCATTTCCCACATTTATTTTGTGTCTCTCACGTTTTTCTATTGGAGCGGATCCATTTTTCCTTTCAGTATTTCCATAAATAGAAGTGTAGCTGACAATTACTTCTCACATGTACTTCAGACAAGCATGAATGTTTTTTCTAACACATTGATTAGGTGGAGACAAAAAGGATGAAAAACTGAATTGTTCTGCAACCTACAACTGTGGAACACCTAACACATTACAAGCTACATTTTGGTAATGGATGTTAAGATTTTGCCACTGCATCCCTTTGACAGTGATTAAAATTTCTAAACCCATGCAATCATGCCCACAAACTGCTTCATACTACATGGTAGGTGAAGTAACTAGGCATTGAGAAATTGGTAATAAAGTCCATTTTTCTAATGCAAAATTATTATAGCTTGCTCCTGAACAGTCAAGCAGTGTTTCATCTTATGTTGCATGTACTGCCCCTTGTGGCTGATGCCTGAACTATCGATGCAGGAAATATTAATTATTTACTATTATTTATTTAGAGACTGTTTTTATCATGACTCCAGTGATACTGAGTTCTATAGCCAATTTTAATGCCTAGTTACCTTTCAGCCAACCATGACAGGAAGAATCTGCATGCATAGCTCTGTCTCTGAGTGTGCACCTTGTTCTACCTATACAGACTTTAATGCCAGTGTTAGATATGCATTTCGTGCTGCTGGTGACTTGATTTAAGAGATGCTGTAGAGCACTGTGGGAGCCTCCCGTGTCTCCTGGTGCCACAAGTTATGTATCATTAATCACATCATCTCCCTCATTTTAAAACATTACAGCCAGGAGACACGACTGGAATTGCGAGCAACAGAGCGCAGACAATGGGCTGTTTCAACGCCAGAGCATGGATTGTGCAGTACTGTAGCTCTAAAAGACGGAATGACAGGATCATCAAGGTATTGCTCCATTGACCCAGACTATGAAGGGTTTGTGGACAAGAAATCACCCATATAATGATCAACTCGCCATTATCATGACGTTACAATGGTAATTAATGATTCAATTTATAGCACTAATAAATCTAACTCTACATCTGCACTATCTGCATGTGTTGTATAGATAAGTAGTGTGTATGCTTGTGCTTTGTCTTGTTGTTTTGAGTCAACAGAGATAAAATACAATGATGACTATACATTTCACACTTTGTGAAAAGGGCCTGCTTTTCATTTTCACTAAGCTCAATTCTCTAACATTTTTGGTGATTAAATGTGTTACATTTTTTCTGTTAATCTATTTACAGATCGTACTGGGGGTTGAGTATGTGTTGCTGAGTTGCTTTGTTTTATTGTGGGAGTTTAGAGCATGTTGATGGGGATTTGCTGTGTGTATGAGTGATGTTTTTGTTTTGTTTCTGCTGTGAAGGTAGAGGTGTCAGCTGCTCAATCAGGATGAATGGAGACAGGTTTGCTTGATTAGGTCCTCCTGGCAGTGACAGGCTGGGTGTTGCTAACCTGAAGCTGAATAGGTTAAACAGAGCTGCAGTCGATCACATTATCTTACATATGTATGATTTAGGAAGATGTATGAACACTTTTAGACATATTTTGCTTTTGGCAGTGACAGATATGATTTGTACTAGTATTTTGTTAATTTCTGATTTAACCTTTGATGCTTTTATCTTTGTTTAGCTCACCCTGTGCTTACCTGAACAGGTGGTAGGTCCAAGCTAGGTGAAGCTGAGAAGGTAAAATGTTTCCAGTGGAGTGAAAGAGGAGGAGAGCAGGTGGCAGCTTGCTGTGAGGCTGCAAGCTTTAGCCATGTTTCTTTTGTTCATTTTGCTTTAGTTTTGGTTATTATTCCTGGGAACTTTCTTGCCTTTGTTTAATTGGTATTTTAGTTAATAAATGCCACATTTTTGCACATACTCCTGCCTACTAAGCTGCTTCTTCAACATCCTTTATTATAAGTTTTCAGTGCCCAGAAAGAACATTCTCCCTTTCTGTTTGGGGTGGTGGCGCAAAACACTGACTTTACAACAAGATGCCCCCAGGCAACATCCCAATATTAGCTTGTTGCTGTTTCTTAAATAACAATCCAACCTGTATACAAACAGAGAGAAAATTTAAATCCATAATCTTCATAATTATCATCTCGGGTATAGAAGGATTGTGTGTGTTCTACAGTATTAGTTAACCTGAAAGACTATTCTGTGAAAAAGACTGAACATAATCCTTGAAAAATGCATTTTTAAGTTGAAGTTCAAAGCATAAATCAGCTTCTCCTTAGCATGGGACTTCATTTCTACTGTGCTACACAGCATATCAATTTTGGGTAGAAAATTCATGAAGTTCATTATTTAATATCTTCTAAAAAATATAGAGAACTTGAAATGTTATGAGAATCTCACAAAAGATAAGTTACTTACCATTCCCGAATGAGCAACATCATTTACTTTTACATTTACTATTTTATCAACTGTTTGTTGAAGGAGGTATCACAAGTGGATGGGATGGATTTTAAATAAATGCACAGTCGTTTCTTTCAAGGTTGTTTCATTCACCACTGACTATGAGAAAACAAATGACAAAGAAGGTGAAAGAAATAGAAAGGCTGGAGGGAGATAAAGCGCCACAGGCTTATTAAAACATAGAATGTGTCAGTGAGTTGGGCAAACCAGAGGAACAATTTAAGACAAAAAGTATTTTATTAAAGTTGGTTTAACATGAGCAGTCACATTAAGAAGGAAGCCAGAATAAATCCCCTTTACTAAAAAGTAAATAAAGTCTGCACATTGATTTGTGTCTAAACTGCAGAGACATTTGCCATTCGATTAGAAAATGATAATGTGTATAAGAGAATAAATTGTTAATATTTTTAATTAACATGACACTTTCCTCAATTCACAATGGCATGTTGCAGTTAGGTGCTAATGAAAAATGTGGACATCCTTGTACAGCTGGTAACACATTTCTGCAAACTGTCCTTGTAAAATATGGTGGACAAAAATACATTGCCTATGGATATTTAATTGGCATGTTAAATATCAATGTATTTGCATAATTCATTAATTGTAAACATATGATCATTGTTTGGGCAGAAAGTGTAATACAGTTGCAGTTATGTTCTCTATAAGAACGTATGGTGATTGCAATTTAGTTGTATAGGAATGTAATTTTTAGAAGACTGGATTGCACCATTTACACCTGTAGACATACATACATGCATCTCCAAGGTGTCCAGCCAACCACTTGTGTCTCTATTGCCACATCATTTCTACTATAACGCTATGTATAAAGGCTGTATAGCTATGTTCTCATAAATGTCCAAATGATCATGGCAGTAGTTTTGTTTGCACAGGCTTCTGTCCTCAAATGGAAAAGAGGTATGTGATGTCAATGACACTAAAACCACACACATCACTTCACTCTCATCTGAAGATTCTCAGTGATCCAGGTCATGCTTATGATCATAGAAGATGTTTTACCTTCCATCCAGAAGGCTTGATGACTGGCTTGAGTAACAGTGTTTCTGACTTATGACTCCACAGTGATTGTAAGCCTGCTACTCCTGCTAGTCAGAACTGATGAAGCCTTTAGGATGGAAGTTGAAACATCTTCAAGAACGTAAAGCATATCCATTTACCACTGAACATAAACTTTGGGCTCTCACAAAAACAACTACAGCGTTCTACATTACTGATATATTTTCCTGGAACATTGCTGTTTGGAATGCATTAGTATTTAAGATACAAAGGAGGTATTGTCAAATGTGTCCCAGACCACCGAAGGTAACACAGCCGTGCTGATACCTCGAGTGTGCTATTGCTTTCTGTCACATGTAGAAGTAAGGTTTTAAGGGTTTTATTGAAAGGTAGGAAGTAGAGATGATGCAAACATGTGGTTGTGTCGACTGGAAACTGGAGGGACGGGTGAGTAACCACTGGAACTAAGACCGGAGCAGGTGAGTGATGGCAGGAACAACAGGTCAGATGAATATGGTTGGATACAGTATTTAAATATATGGATACAGAAGTAAATACATATATCGATGTGTAAGTGAGTGAATGTATGTGAGAGTATGAATGTGAGTGTGTGTAAAGATCAAAACTATGTGGAGGTGACCAGGTGAGCAGAAAAGGAGAAGGAGGATCAGTGGAAAATGGGCAGAAACCTGAAATAAACAGGTGACAGGGGCAGGAATCATGACATCTTTCATACAACAGTTCTACAAATGGTATTTATTAGTAGACATTATTATTATTTAGCTCCGCAAGCACAAATAGATCTGAAACTGTACATCACTTGACTGTTGCTAAGCAACACATATAATGAGCAGATTCCTCCATGCTTAACTACACATTACAACAAGCCACAGTTCGCTACTGATTCATGTGGTGGCATGTGTGCATCTAATGAATTAACAACTTGATCTGACCAAAAACGTCCATCTTTTCAAATGTAGCATTGTAGAGATCGGCACATACATCATGTGTCCCACACACATTGTGTATTTCCCTGTCGATTACGTCCAGGAGTGACTGACTGTCAGGTTGTCAGTACAGTAAGTAATGTGCAGATGTAGTAAATAGCCTCTTATTACTGAATAACTAATGTGAAAATGGGGTTGAATTTGGTTTACTGTTTTGGGGAGTGGGTAAACCTGGACCAGGACTTTTGTTGTCCCCAGTTTTGCTTAAGCATTAACAGGAATGGACTGAACTATGTAGGGTTGTGGGAAAAACCCAATCTGGGTTTTGGATATTTATTGAACTGTGTCTTTAATTTTATACAGTTTAAATACAGTTAAACGTCTTAGTACTGTTATATATCAGGGCTCATGGAATGCCTCTTGTCTAATCAAATTGCTTTGTTGGAACTGTTGTATAATAAGCAATAAAGTCAAAATGTTTTCTAGTTCCAGGTTTTGCAATCAAGCATCTGTTCTTATTCATGATGTGGTTTCACTAGCTGAGGTTTAGAACCAGAACCAGAAACACATCCACCTCAGAGAAAACTTGGGCTACACGACACTTACCTAAACTGATTATCTCCCTGCTGCCAAGCCTTATCCTGCCTAAGAGGGATTTACTGATCCAACATTTCTCTTTCAGTACTGATCACAATACCTCCGCTCAAGGTGTGTGCAGAGGCAGATCAGATCCAGTATCGGTGCTCTCTTGTTCCCTAAATTAAATCTCTATACACATCATATGGAAATGTGTGGTAGTAACGTGCAGTCAGTGATTCCTGTGGCAGTTAAACCTGAAGCAATGGACAAAAACAGTAGTACCTAATCTACTTAAAACAATAATAATAATAAAATCAATACTGATTATGCATACTGGATCCCTACTGCACACAGACCAAATACAAGACTCTTGTAATACTAACAGAGGCCACTAGGTGACAATATTGCCTATATTTATATCAGCAGTAAATGTAATAAATGTAATAAGTAGAAAAAACATGCAATGACTTTTTGCATGTATATTTAGATTTACCATAAAATTCAACTTTTTTTTTTATTAATCTTAGGGGGAAACAGCTTTCTTTTATTACTAGTATTATTAAATAAGGGGATAAGGGAAAGAACCGCACCAGTATAATTAGAAACATATTCATCATTAGTCAAATTAAACAAAGATGAGAAGTATGACAAACTGAAGTTGCCCAAATGACCACCAAATATACTGTGTCAAACATAAAAAAACTCAGTATCAGTCAGTATCATTCAGACAAAAGAAAAACACACTGTGCAGTGACAGCTCCAAAAGAGTGAGAGGCTGCTCTCAACAGGATATTTTGTTCTGAATCTTACCCTTTAGTGCATACATGACATGAATTTCTTGCCACTGGGAAGAAAGTGGTAGGGTGATGTTAGACAAGAACGGCAGTGAAATCTGCAAAGAGCAGAACGAAAAAGAAGCAGGAACGCAGGGAGGGAATGAGGAAGGGAAGAAAGGAGAGAGATCAAAATGTGTGAATCTAGATGTGACTGGTTCTGTCAAACGGACTCGGTCCGTCAATTGGTCCCTCTAGCCTCTGCAACAGAGCTGCAAACAGAACAAGACTGACATCTAGTGGAAGGAGCGACAGTCTCCCTGTATAGTGTTTATTTGTCAGTACTGAAGTTTGCAGGTCGTGTCCTTTTGTTTGAATTAAGCTGAAAATCAGCTACTTGTCATACACCTAACACCAACTAATAAGTACACCACATTTCAGAATCTTTAATGTTCAAAAATTTGACTACAGTTGTAGTTTTAGACTTGAGAGTAAAAGCATTTAACTTTCTTTCCTCAGACACTGATTACATATCTGCATACTGAGGGGACCTGATGAGGCGTCCTCCAAGGAGGCGCGATGTCCTCATCTGAATCTTTAATACTATGAACTACTGTGAGTTGTGCACTGCACAGGAGAATATGGTAAAACACAGATGTCACACAGACATTTAAAGCAAATTTACACAGATGTCCTATGAGATCAGTCTTTTTTTAGTTCTATTTCTGTGATTTTTTTTTTTATGATTAAGTCCTTATGCTTAAATAATGTCCTGACTCAATTTGCTGGGAATCATTGTGCCACTGTAAGAACCCTGAATCCTTTACTCAGACCAGAGCAACGACATTGATTCATGTGGAAAAAGGCTCTAATGAGCACCCAGGGTTGTCAGGATATGAAGTGATTATGGGAAATCACTTCACATCCCCAAGTGATGTCTGTCAGGATGATGTCTCCTGAGAATGTCCAGTGATTTGTCTCAAGTACAAAGACTGAATGGTGATTTTAATCTGCTGATAATCTTGTACCAACAACAACAATAACACCCACAGCTACTGGTCAAACAACGGACAGACTTCTTCAGCTGTGACAAGTAAAGGCACAGGAAGTCATTTGTGCCAACACCCATCAGCCTGTACAATGTACAACAGAGTCTAGTTTAGCTATATGTAATTAAGACACATATATATTCATTAAGACACATTTCTATTGAAGTTTTTACAGAGTGTACTGTTGTAGCTACTGTGTGTTATTCTTCGTACTGTGTTTTGTGTATTATAAGTGTGTAGATTTTGATGTTGCTGAATGTTGTAATGTTTTTCTGTGTAATGGCTGCTGCAACACCAGAATTCCCCCGGATCACATCTTTACCATAACTAACCAAGAAGAATGGATAAATATTGTTAATAAAATGTTCAATATAGAGAGACTCCTTGGACACATTTATGAGTAAGGAAATGGTGCAGTTAATGAAGTTATTTATCTACTCTTCTATCATGGACTCAACGTTTTTTTTTTAACCACAGCTCCTGCAAACCACCATTTACCATCAACTATGACCTGTTTGCCATTTATGTTTTTATTTTTATTTGACTTGTTGTGAATTTGCACTATATAAATAAACCAAATCTAATTGAATTTGGGTTCTTATCCCAATGACCTGGTCTTGTTATATCTGTTGTTATGTTGCATTAAAAAGTTTTAAAATAACGTATAAAAAGTGATTAACAGTACTATTGCTCTTCTGTAATAGATAAATCTACATTCTCAATATATCTGAGAGTCTATCACATTTAGACTCAATCATTTTTTACCTTTGATCAGAATATTGACACAACTTGGTGATGTTTATCACCACTACCAATATTGTGGTGGATTAGTACATAATATTACTTTATGTAATGCCTTGTTGTTATTCTGGTCTTGATATCAGAATAGAATCAGATCTGATTAGGTATTTTCAGCATAGTGATTCTGGTATCTTTATTGATATGAACAACAAGCAAAACAAATGCTAGTAAATACAACAAATCACTTTTGAAGGATATGATGTAAACAGAATTTAAATCAATACATAACAGCAGCACAAACTACTAATGCCACATAAAACTGTCTTTAAATACAGTGAGTGTTATCTATTATTCAGATGTTGTTATGTAGCAAGTTTTCAATTTGTGTTTTTTTTTTTTTTTGCGATTTTCATCTTTTATCTTATGATGATAGAAACAAGTGAAATCATGTGATCAGTCATCTGATTTGCAATAAAACTGAAATATCATCATTTTCAAGTCATAAATACCAAACCTAAAAAGTTGAATAGCAAACGTGTCAAAATTCTGTGTGCTCACATCACACAGTCACGTAGTCCAGAAACTAGACAAGCAGATGTGTTTAAAATGACACATTTCTCTCTTTTTGGACTGTAAATTCATGGGTCATCATGGTCTTGCCTCCAGTTCAGCAACAGTTGCTGGCCTCTTGTGTCTGTTTGTCACCTCCCAGCCACAGAGGGGCGCTGTTGATCTTGGCACTCTGGAACCTGGCTTGTGTTGAGTCACCCTGCATTCCTCCTCCTTCGCTAGCCAGACGCTTGTGGATTTCAGAGGCCATGGTAAGGAAAGCCCTCTCCACATTTTCAGAGCTCTTAGCACTCGTCTCCAGGAAGGGGATCTTAAGAGATGAGGCCAGCTCCTGATGATTCATATGGAAAACACAACAATAAACACCAAAATCAAAAAGCAGTACTGTGCTTTCAAAACTCTTTAGGTTAAGCATTAGAGGTAACATGTACTTGCCCATTAACAGTGAGCACACTCTCATTGTGAAAATGCATATAAAGTTGATTTCAGGTGGTACAACTACTTTATATTAAGTATTTTAAAGCTGCACACGTTTTGTTTTCTGTAGAGTACTGGGCAATACAGTGTCACAGCTGCTAGAGTAGTGGTTGGAGTTGTTGGATAGTATTTTGAGGTAGCACATTAAAAAGAGTTGTTCATTGCACTGTGTGTAGCCTGTCACCTGAGCAGTAGCAGCATCCACCACTTTCTTACTAATGAGGTCAGACTTGTTTCCCACCAACAGTCTTGAGACGTTCTCACAGGCGTAGCGATCTATCTCATCCAACCACTGCTTCACATTGTTAAAGGACTCCTGTGGAGATGAGACAGGAAAGGGAAGGAGGAAAGAAGTTATTGTTCACATTCTCCTGTTGTGTTGTTGATGATGGGGCACAAACACACACTGACCTGCTCAGTTACGTCGTAGACGATGATGATGCCGTGAGCTCCTCTGTAGTAGCTGGAGGTTATGGTTCGAAATCTCTCCTGACCTGCTGTGTCCCACTGAGGAGAAACACAAACACACACTGAAGATGAGCCACTCAGTCCCAACTCTGCAGGTACGCTGAGCCTACGTGACACTTTGAAATACTATTTTATTATTTTCAGCAGATTGGATTTTTCTGTGCACAAGTAAAACTCCCGCCTCACCACTCGTCTGACTACAACTGGAAAATAAAATCTTACAATCTGTAGTTTCACTGTCTTCCCATCCATGTCGATGGTCCTGATCTTGAAGTCGACTCCAATAGTGGAGATGTAGCTTTCAGTGTAGGTGTCATCCTGGAGGCAGGGGTTGACATATGATCATAAATAATAGCGGATAAAGCGGAAATGAAGTCTGTGAATGAATGTCTTTTCTTCCAATACTATTCTTGTGAAGACGATTTGGACATTTTAGCCAGTCCTCAAATGTGCTTTTCTGGGGTTATGACAAGGTTTTAGAGTTCGGGTTAAAATTTTGGTGAAGTTTGGAGTTCAGATGAAGTTTGAAGTTGTGATGGTTAGGGCTAAGGGACTAAGGAAAGCATTATGTCATGTATAGTGAGACGTGTGTGTGTGTGTGTGTGTGTGTGTGTGTGTCCAGGCCTACCGCAAACCGTAGCAGCAGACATGACTTTCCCACTCCTGAGTCACCAATCAGAAGGAGTTTAAACAAGTAGTCACTGGAAGAGGACACATACACCAACACACATGGATACTGTAAATTCACAGAAAAACACAAACTGTAGAAAGGCAGAGGTGGTCGTGTTCACACCGTACCACAAACTGCTGACAATTTTAATGCTGACCAACAACTTGCTGCATATGAGGATGTGTGGCCACGAACCAGTCAGAATGCCCATGCTGACACTTGTCCATGGCTGAAAGTGCCTACAATGGACATGTAAGCATCAGGACTGGACCATGGTGCAATGAATGAAGGTGGCTTGATCTGATGAACCATGTTTTCTTTTACATCATGCAGCCTCTAAATTTTACAGATCTCAGTCTGATTGAGAATCTGGGGATATTCTGCAAATACAAGTTTGAAGCACGAAGATCTTATAAGAAATGCTGCTGACAATCGAGTGCTGCCATGTTTTTCAAATTCAACAGTTTTATTGAAGTGCTTTGACAGCTGCACCTGTATTGAGGAATTTTCTCCACTGAACCTGGTTTATAGCTTAATAGTCAAAAGAAACAACAACACAGCCTCCTAAAAAGGCAAAAGAGATTAAACCTGGGGCATATACCTTCAGTTCAGCCTACAGCATGCAGTGAAAATACTGGTATGTCACTGGGTGCCAGAATTGAAGTAGAAATTAGACATGGGAGAAGATAAATAATGTTAGGCGATAGTGTATCATGTAACTTTATGTCCTGAGTTAGCTAATGTTAGTTAACAAATGCACCTAGAAGGTTATGAGTAAAATCAAATAGCGTTATGTTATTTCTCCTATCATTTGGTCTTTTAGACACATATGCACCCACTATAGAGACGATACTTAACATCATCTCATACAAAGTGTGCTGATAATCCCAATCCTTTCTCTTATTGTGTATCCATAGATGTCTTTACCAGCAGTATCAGTTTGTGTACAATTAATTGTGGCATCCAACAACACCGTAAGATGACATGTTCAGTAGGTGATGTAGTTACAGGCATCTGATGTCTGGCCACAAACAGTCGGGAAATCCAATCCTGCGGGTTAATGTAAATTTTTCACAAAACACTCCCGATCACATTGTTTACTATCGGTCAAATGTCTACAGGTGCAGTAGTGGAACTGGAAAATAGATTGTTTGTTTGAGCTTTTTATTTGACATATTTGTATAAGAAAAGAAATACTTTGGTTGATTGTTTTATAAGCGGAGAACAAAAAAATAAAGGGTGAAGTTTACCTGACAGTTACCTGTCATGTGGGAAATGTAGACAGCTAAGATGATTAAAATAGAAGTGGAATGGTTACGTGACATCCATCCTTCCATCCATAATCCTGACTACGTATACTGTTAAGGGTTATAGGAGTGCTAGAATCACACACCCTTGATTGCCAGAGTATCACACGGCCGGTTATGTGATGCATGATTTTTAGTATATACAGCGTCACTGCTGCGAGTGCGTAGACCTATAGAAGAAGTTTAATAATGCAGTAGTCAGGCAAACTGGATGCTGTATTTTTTAGGTGACTGAGTTCAAACTCAAATATAAACTAACTTGCTTTCTCAGTGCACAGTAACTTTTGTCAGACCACAGCTCTTTCACACTGTGTACATCTCTTCGGCAGCTGAGCTCACTCTAAGAACTTTGATACCCATCAGCCACAGGGGCCTACTGATCTAATTTAAAGTTACAGTTGTGCAGAAAATTAAATAATTTTCTTTAGGAGCCCTGGATGCCCCGTTTCTTTACCTTTGAATCAGTTCGCTATGGGATCACTGTACTATATAGTTTATGTACATATATGCATACATACTGTATATGTCAAATTCAATCAGTTAGGCTTTATACTAATATTTGTCAGCATATCAGTACTTAGCAGAGCAGGAAAACACAAGCCTGCATAACTCCTTTAACACTGCACATCCAGGTCTGACATTTATTCATGACCAACCAAAGCAAAGCTCCAGGATCTTACATGGTCATAATTATCTTCCATATTTGCAGTAACCGTTAAAGTGTAGATGTAGATTCAAATGGTATACAGTGTGTGCCTTGTGAACAATGTAAACATACACCTCAGTAATACAGTAACACACTCCATACAGAAACAACACTTACTATTCAGGATTCATGATCAGTAAAGTTGCTCCAGGTGACACGATGCAATCAAAAATCCCTGAAATTGTATCCTGACCCTAAAAACAGCGCAACTCTGATGTTGTGTAGTGTTGTTTTTATCAGTATGTGTGCTGTGTCCTTTGGAGGGCAAATGGCAGAATAAGCCGGAGCTATCTACCTTGTGAGCTGACGGATGAGCTGACGGCTTCAGATGCATTATTTATTAATAAAGACCAGCTCAGGTTACACTGGGGACAGCACCTGGAACCAAGACACACTCTCGCAAATGCAGACACAGTCACCCTCTGACTTTGAACCAACGTCTTAAACATTCAGTTAATTTCACTTCTGTTTTTATTGTGACATCTTTGTCCTATTGGTTCAAGTTGCTGTACCTCTGGTCTTTGCTGACACCACCTCAGTGTGACAGTATCTCCTGAGTGTCTTACGTCACTGGACTGACCTGAAACTCCCAAACAACAAGCCTGAAGGGTCTGACCACCAGGCACCATAACAACATCAGAAGCACGAGTGAGTGAAAATAAATCCCAAAAAAAAAATTTTTTTTAAACACAGCCCATTTAAACCCAATAGGTGGCACTAATGCACCTAATAGATGTTTAAAAACAATTACAATGAAGAATTGTGAAGGAAGCGTAGATGAGCCTTCAAGAAAAACCTTTTCCCTATTGCATGATGTATTCTTTGGCAGCGTTGGTTATATGACCACATGACAATACATGACATGATGTATATTTTTTCCACCAAACCAGTTCCCAGGCTGGTTCAGAGCTAGTGCTTAATTTTGCGCCAGTTGTTTCCACAGCCAAAGAACCGTCCCTTGGTCAGGGAAACTGGTTCCAACCTGTCACCAATTCTTTCAGAGGCCGGACTATCATGACCAACCAGACCAACTAAAGCTTTGTTCTAAAGATACAATTTTGTGTATCATTTATTAGATTTGTTTAACAACATGGCATGACAGTTTTAACAACTAAGGAAAATGAAAACGTAAAATACGTGTTGGATGAGGAATGTTGTTGCTCTTGAGCTTGTGATTCAAAATTCACATCCAATGAACAGAGACACTGAAGCAGTTGTTGTTGTGCTTGGTGACAGCAGTGCTGTGAAGGCAGAGGTGTAGCATAATGAGATAATAACGTGTTCTTAAGTTGGAGCAACCTTGAACCAACTCAACTGCACCTATCTACCTTAATTCCCTCATTCAGATCTGCATTCCCTCCCGCCCACTGCGCTCTGCCAACAAACGGCGTCTGGTGGTCCCATCACAAAACAAAAAATTCATTGCAAAGATCCTCAGCTCTGTGGTCCCACAATGGTAGAATGAGCTACCGAACTCTGCATGGTCTGAAAACAGAACTTTTCCATAACATCATATGCACTTTCCAAAAAAAAAAAATTCCCGCACTTACATTTCATGAAAAGGACACACTTCTTCTGATAGTGCTTTACAGTTTTTCTCCCTGACTTAGATTTTTGCTTGCTTTG
>OMLM01012224.1:0-15068 GCA_900302695.1 Helostoma temminkii
ACACAGTACTACAGTAGTCATCTATACACTACTTGGCACAGACATGCAATACTAACATACTTAACTATTAATATCAGTCAGTCAAACTCAGACTCTCTAATAGGTCACATTTATCTTTGCTGACACACACACACGCTTACTGATATATATATACACACACATACATTTATACATATTGTTTATCACCACCAACTTTTCAAATCTTGCTTTTTTAAATATTTTTGTTCTTTTGTTAAAGATTCAGTGCTGAAAATGACTAATAAATAATAATAATTATTATTCTTTGAGTAATTGTGACATTTTACGCTGCAGTGTAACACAAAACTTTTGCATTACCCGTTTTCCACTGGATCTAAAAATACGCACCAATCCGGTTAATTTTCATAATAAAACATAAAGCTATGCAGAAAAGCCCCCTGTTATGTCTGCAGCTGGTTGACTGAATGCACCCAGTGCTGGTTTCTTCTCCCAACACATCTCAACAATCTGCAGAAGGCAGATTACTTCTGCTAGATGATGTGTGTCAAACATACAAACTAATTAATTATGAGGACTAATATAGCGTTGACAATGAAAACGGCAAATATTTGACAAATTTCTGTTAGTTTAGTGTCAATTTAAGAGCATACCCTACTTTCCGATGGTAAAACGCACAAATACCTATTGGGGAATATCGAAAACTACAAGTTGCCAAAAAAGCCAGACAGTCAACGCTTCGCTTCCACACGCTCTGGGAGAAGACGGCCTAAACACGCATCGTTCATGCAACACCTCAAAGCCGCGTTTGGTTAAAAAAACAGGTTAGACAGCTGGGGGACCTGCCCCCCAGCTTTAAAGGTGTATGTTCCCAGTGTGCAGCTGATGGACAATCCATCTTGCCAAGTGTTTTGTTGTTGCTTCTTGTTGTTATTGATTTGTGACCTGTTGTTTTCTCTCTTTCTTTCCATTCACCCCAACCAGTCGAGGCAGATGGCCGTCTACGTCTGAGCCCAGTTCTGCTAGGGGTTTCTTCTGTTAAAGTTTTTCCTCTCCACTGTCTCCTAGTGCTCCTCAAGGAGGATTTATTAGTAGTTGTACTGTTAAAATGTTAAAGGTCTTAAACTGAATTGGCGCTATATAAAACTAAATTGAATTAATCAAGTTTTTTTCTTTTAGTTGGTTTTCATGCCACAGTGAAATAAACTAAATCAGTGCATGATAAAAATGTAGAAAAACCACATTCAAAACCACTTCAAACTGGTAGAGGCAGATGGCCGCCCACCCTGAGCCTGGTTTGCTGGAGATTTCTAGGGACTTTTTTCTCTCCACTGTCTCCTGATGCTGCACAAGGAGGATTTGTTGAGTTTTCTATGTAATTTTATATAGTTGTATTGTTAAATTCTGTAAGATCTTAAACCTTAAACATTGTAAAGTGCCTTGAGATGACTTTTTTATGAATTGGTGCTGTAAAAATAAACTGAATTGAAAAAATGTAATTCAATTGAAAATTATTGTTGTGTTACCAGCAAAAAATAAGTTCTCATCATACTACACAGAGTTTAAAGCATAAACCAAACAAACAAATTAACAAATTAACTTCCAACTAAACAAGTCAGGCATAGAATTTAGAAAAAAAATGCTGCTTAATGTGCAACATGATGTTTTCTCTTTGCCTCTCGTGGCCCCCGTACGTTACTGGATTATTTTTTTATACTGGATCAATACTATTGATGTATTAATTGAGCTGCAGGTTGTTTCTGTGCAGTTTATAAAATGCAGCATTTCTTTTATGAGCTCAGCATTTGTTTGTCTGCACACTTTAAATGAATGAAGTAGAGCAATATAAATATAAAAAATAAAATATATATAAAGTAGAATAAAATAAAGACTCTCGTAAAAGCACTCCACATATGTAATATATTCAGAATAACTAAATGTATTTAGTCTTTTGTTTGTTTTATCCACCTACGTGGGCAACTGCTGAGTGTACAATATACCGTAGTACATCACAGAACAACACAGTGGCACCAGCTTGGCACTGACATTCAGGATACAATGAGTAACATTTATCCCCTTTTGTATCTTCAGTTAATTTTCACAGCTCTGCTTTAATTTTTCTTCATATCAGATCATACACTGCGTTTGACACTCACTGTTTGCAGCTCAGTCCGGCCCTGCTGCACAGCCCTGATCAACATAAACAGTCAGAAAGACAAAGATCAGTCTTAAGTTTCACCTCAATGGCAGAAAAGGAAAACTAGATTTCTGTGGCCTGGATCCGAAACATGTTCACACTAACAAAATGACACCACAACTCATTGGGCTGCTGTTCCAACTTTTCAGTCCAGATATAAGAATGTGTGATAAAGATGTAACAGTGGGGAACAGGCCTATACTGGTCTCAGTGGGTTCACTGGGACGGGCTTGAAGCCGGGGTGGCTGACTGGGTAATGGCTCTAAAACAAAATCCCATCACCAGACACTTTCTAATGAGCATTTTGAAAACCAGGCTGTAGAGTTATGCTTTACACTGAGCTCTTTCTAATAAGCATGCAGACTGGGACCAGTGGGAATTCACTCTCCCATCATCTTTCCTTAGTGGTTTTTATGTTGTTTTATGTAAAGAATGAAACTCAGCTGAGACATTTTATCCCTTTTCTGTGTCCTTGGCTAATAAAAGCGCTTGGCCCCTGGCACAGTGTAGAATACGGGTTCACTATGATTGTGACTGCAGCTGATTTTGGATGCGAAAGAAAGAAAAGCAAGAAAAGGAAAAGTAGGGTGGAGTACGTGAAGAAGAGTTTGCCAATGAATGAGGCAAAGGAGCTTTTTCTCATGCCGTCAACCCTCCATGGAAATATTTTATTTTTCTGTAACGTCTAATAACAGCAACCGAAGCATGTTTGACTTTTAAATCAAAATGCAACAAGGTAACGACAGCAATCTGTGCTAATCCACAGTTAGCACATGAATACATTTCTTAGCTAAACAACTTCAGGCGTTTTCAGTCTGAAGATTCTCAGTGAACTTATCTGGAAGTAACTGGACGTCTTTCTGTCCACTCCTCATTAAAGCAGCTTCATCAGCTGATGAATCTACCTGGATGAGCAGCGGACCAAAAGACGTCCAGTTACCATGAGTCAGCTACCAGATAGTCTACCTGCAGCTAAAATATTTCCATATTTCTGACTGATCACATTCAGGAGATAAAATCTTCTGTCAGGGTTAATTATCCCAGTTTTATAAATCTATGTAGTTTTGATGGAAATACATGGAATTCTATACAAATTTTATGCTATTTACAAGTTTACTTCTAACATCCATCAGATACGTGTTCGACAGAGCCAGTTTTTACATACAGGACAGTATACTCAGTGTTTTACTGCTGTTTTCACACAGTTCAGCATGTAGAGTCAGTTTGTTTGCAGGTAGAGGACGTTCTTCCACATACACCATGTGAATATAGGAAACCAGATTCTAATCAGGTTGATCTGCTGATGGTTGTTGGTCTGGTGAAACATTTGTACAAGAAACAAACGTGAGCGGGAGGAAAGAAAATAAAATCACTGCAGTGTGAGTGCAAACAGGGACAGTGACAAGTTTACTGCATTGCAGTCAGAGATTCCGAATTCATAAATTCATAAGGCATCATCGAAGAGCTCAGAAAGTTACTGCATTACTTAAACTTTTATAGATCTATATGATGGTGGAAAGAAGTCAGAGGTGTTATTTCATCTGGTCACGTGCTTTAGCTTCAGAACAAATCCATGAAATGTTACTTTAATAAGAGAGTTAAAGGTAACTCGCTGAACATACAGTAGGTCGATCATTTTGTGTTTCAGATTAATACTCGACTGACCTAAAATTAACAGTAACCTTGTTTTTAACTTAAAATTAGCATCACTGGGTCAGGTCATTTATTATTCTATTACATTAGTTTTCTCTTTATATATTGTGCCAGTTTTTTTCAAATAAAATTATGCAAATGACGTCTTTGACCAAAATCTGCACTTTTTTTTAATGTAGTTACTTTGAAATGATACTTGAAAAGTGCAGATGATGAAAACCAATAATCATCATGTTCAAGTTTGTAAAATTTGTCTATTTCGTTAGTTTATTTTTAACATGCAGCTTAATTATTTTATTTTATCTTCAATCCTGCAACCAATGAAATCCAGCTACAGATTCTCAATCACCCAAACATCTGGATGTAGCTACAAAACAACCAGTAGGAAGGTCTGCTCTAAAGCGTCGTACTGCAGATGCACAGTACTTCACTTCGGCTACACTGAGCAGCCCCTGATCCCACCTCCACAACCAAACCAAGCAGTAAACCCACACTCAGAGTCTCTGGTCCAGGTGTCTCTACGCTACTGCAGGTTTTAATTGGCTTCTACTTTCTCGTCCCACATTAATCACACAGTAACCATGATTCACAGACAATAAACAGATCTTCATCTGCATCAGTGGGAAAGAAATATCTGGAAGCAGGTTGGTTGACAAGATTAATGATGTGGACCAGTACAGCTTAAAGAGGTCTGCAGCTTGTTGTGCATGAACAAAGACACTAGTTTCACTCAGTCATCGCAGTCTCTTTTAATATGCAGAAAACATTTACATTTACTGACATTACTAACATTTACTTTAGTAAGTAAATTTCTCATATTGGAGTTTCTATCTTATTGTTTCAGTGTAAATTCAGACCTCAGAGAAATTCTTAAAACTGTGGTGCAGTAAGTCCTAACAACACAGGATCTATTACTGTACCAACATGTAGTAAATGCTGTAGTGTCTTTACAGTACTTCAGTACATGGTCAGTTATTGTACAACAGGGCAGGAATTTGTGCATGTGCAGGAAAAGAATAGAGTTACAGTAAAGACCCAGATTCAGACTGTTACTTAAATTAAAGCACAAAACAAAAAGCTCAAATTGTAGTACCTGAAGTAAAAGTACTTTAAATGCACAATACTGCAGTTCCCATTATTGGATTATGATTACTGGTACGTTAAAGTGGTAATAATGGAGCTTGTTTCAACACCTTATATCCTATGACTGTATCTGATATTTAAAAAGTAAGCAGTAACTATAATGAATGAATGTAATGGAGTACAGGTACAATATTTACATTTAGTCACTGGGCAGGCGCTTCTATCCAAAGCAAAAACTAACAGAATACTCAGGAAACCTCAACCTTAAAGTTGTACTTGAGTAAACGAGTTAGTTACTTTTCACAACTGTTTGGTCCCAGTCGCGTTGCCAAAACCTGATTGGACCTTAAGACTTTTACTGCAGAAACTACTTCACTCCTGAAGAGTTGAGGACGTGACCCTGAACCCGCAGCTCGATGTAGCCACAACCAAACTCTCTCATTCACTTTGATTCAGCAGAACCTTGATGGTTTCTGCTCTCTGTCTCCGTTACATCAAGGTTTTTACAAACGTCTCTGATTCTGCTCTTTTAAAACGCTTTGCCTCCCTTGTTAGATGCTGTTAGGATGCCTTTGTGTCTGTGCTCCAACTCCTCATTCTCAGTAGCAACAGCTCGCCTCAGAGTGGTGGACTCAGCTAAAGGTTTCTGTTTAAGGAACCGTTAATTAACACACTCACAACCTAATGGGACTTTTAATTAGTGGTGTACACTTCCACTGGTGAGCGAAGCCAGTTAATACATCATGTATGAGGCATTAAGGATGCAGCCTTGGTTTCAGAAGGAGTGGAACCAAAATATTTGTTCACGAGTCAATTTAAAAATTCTTTAAAATGCTGTTTTATTAATAGAGAAACTCCACATAAGATGAAATATAAAATAATTTCTCTGAGTGGAACAGTTCCTCTGAAAGTCTCCCACTGTCTGTGGACACAACTTCTCTAACTAAAAGATTTCTCCCAGTATCAGAAAATCACAAGTCAAGAGCCACTGTGTTATTTCCCAACATGGTCTAAAACTAGCTTGTAGCTCTGTTCACACTGCACAAGGAGTGAAATTCTACAGAGATCTAGTGGAGGACTACTGAGGCTACGAATACTGGAATCCTAAGCCTTGAAAATGTGTTTTGCTTTAGAGCTGAACCTTTCTTCAAGGTTGTTTAAACACAACCTCAGCATCTTCAACTGTAAACCTGGAACTGAAAGTGTGAGAGTGGAAGGTTCCTTCCTACCATCCACACTGAGAATGACATTAGAAAGTGTTAAAAAATGTATACTCCTTTAGACTTGCTGCACCTATGGGTGCAGCAGAGCAACCTGCTGACTGACAGTTGTACAGTCACTAATGACAGACACTGGAATTGCATTCTGTGTGTATTCTCCAACAGAGACCCTGTAGTACAAACACAGCCAGAATGCTGACTTATCTGCAGCCCAAACTGACGTTCAGGGTCACCGCCTGCAGCAGGTCGACTCCCCTCCTCCCAAATCAACATAATGAGCTCCTGCACTGCCTTCATCCATCCCTGTACACCTCCACATTCTCCCTCCATCTTTATCCAGTAACCACACATTTCTCTCCATCCCTCACTCAGTTTTTCCCATCCCGTATCATCTCATCTCCCCACCGCCTCAGTTTTCCACAGGCAGGAGAATTAAGTGAAGGAAGGGAAGGAGGAGGCCCCGGCACAGCAGGCACTGAAGAGGCAGCAGGGGAATAAATTAGAGGGACACACAGAGAATAATAAAGTGATAATGAGTTTGCAGCTGGCCATTGTGCCAACCCTGGGCACAGCCCAGCGAATATTTACCACCCCGTTAATAAGTTGTGGCGAGGACTGACTCAGCGGGCATGCCAGGGAGGGCGCCGGGCCAGCGGAAAGAGGAAAGGAGAGGAGGAGAGGAAGAAAGGTTGGAGGAGGTGATGTGGTTACTCTGCAGAGCTGCACACTAAGCAGAATAAACCCCCAAATACATACATTTAGAGGAATTCATATATAATGTATATATGTACATACAACACACACACTCACTGGCATGCACTTAAAAATCTTGTCTTGCAAGGTCCTAGTCTTTGCACACTGTGCACTTCTGTTGCATGAATATACCTTATATTTGCATTTTATTTGCATATTTGTGTTGCACATGCATGCCCGAATACTTATACAGCAAGCCTGAACATCTCCATACAGTGTCTGATTTATGTCCCATGTACCTCTTCCATATGTATCGAGGCATAGGTAAGCCCTGACCACAGTGTAGAAATTGCAAAATAAATTAAACAAGTTGTTGAAAAGTTGCAATAAATATTCAGATGTTCACTTGAAAGTATCTGCTCCAGTGTGTGTGAAACTGTGCACAGCGATAATGTAGTGCACAGTTTATTACACTAGTGGTGTCTCAGCAGTCCACTAGTGTTTAACAGCGTTAGCATAAAGATCATATGTTTACAATTAACATTAATGACAAGTCGCAAATTCGTTGATACTAATATCAATTAAACGTCCACAGGTAACGTATCTGTGTAGAAATATTCAATCTACAACATCCCTTTTCCTCTTCTGCTAAAATATCCTCAACATGCAGATACAGTGCTGTGAAAAAGTATTGCCCCTTCCTGATTTTTTTGTCACACTTTAAAACAATCTTTAATATTACACAAAGGCAACCTGAGTAAATACAAAATGCAGTTTTGTGCCACCCTTGGTGGACAAGGTTAAACAAACTAATCCTGTTTCCAACACCCCCACATCAGAACAGAGAACACCCCAGACTGAGACAGTGAATTTAATACTCGCTATGTGTATCAGCATTTCTGACATGCATCACACAACCTTCACGAAATAATCTGAGCATAATTATGACTTAGTATAAGTTAATGTTAAACATCACTTTCAAGAGGACAGAAAAAGACAAGAGCATTGACTTTGTCTTGTTTAATCTGCTTTAGACGGAATCCAAAATGGGACTGTATGGAATAGCTGGGATCCGAACAACCGACCCTTGAGTAAAGGGGTGACCCTACCAATCTGAGTATTTTCTACGTGGCAGTCTCATTTCGCTCTTCTCATCGCTCACATATCTTAAAAATGTCAGCGTTTCTATAACTTCCAGTGAATAGTTTTACATTTTTTATCCAGTTTCCAGCCTTGACTACTTGTATGTCTCTGGTGATGTGCTTCATCTGGAGAGCACACGTTGAGCTCTGTCTCGTCTCTGAGGTGGGCTCCACTGAAGCTCCATTACTTTAATAGCTAAAGTCACAGGTGTTCCTCCTCACATGCCAGCCGCTCGCTCCAGACGAAGGCCAGTCTTTCACTCTGCCTCCAGGACGCCCTGAGATACACACGCATAGTGTACGAACACACCGCCCATAGCTGCACTATAACAGCTCCATTCACAGCTCCCAAAAATAACAACACATTACGCTGACAGGGCTGGGTCCACCTCCCCTTCCCTCATCCTTTACTTCTTTCCTTTCATATTCAGTTTTCTTTAACGCTCAATAAATGTTGACTTTATTTTAGTTCTGCTGAATTCCTTAATGAGGCCTTCGACTTTCATGGGTGACTCCCGCAGCACTATGAGGCCTCAGGTGGAAACCTGCTGTACCTTCAACATCTAGCTAGCTTCTTGTATCCACTGTCATCTCTTTGCTTGTTCTCACATAAGGATTTTCATCAGTTTATCAAGCTGTCATGAAATACAATACTACAGTAAATATGAATGTAGCAGGGTGGCAGAGTGGGATATATTATTATTATTTTATTATTTATTACTGTCCATTATGTTTTCTTTTTTTCATATTCAAATTATTTCAAGTATTAATAGTCCTGATGGTTTGGGTCACATACAGAGATTTAAATAAAACAAGAAACAAGTGGTGTCTTGTAGAAACCACTAATAATACCTGCAGTAAACATGTAGTGTTTATAGTCCTAAGAAGAATTAAAATGCAAATGAGCATCTTCTCTACAAATCAAGTGTCATTTTGCATTTCTAGCAGCTGTGTAATCACTGTGTTTGTGAGCATCCACAATATGATTTTTATGACGGAGTCTAAAACTCATGTGTTGTCTGTGTGGAACTTGGAGGCTAAACGTATGTTAAACTGACTGTCGTTGTCATATGTGCAAACACACAATGCACTTGTTACATCAGGCTGATGATTTATCTGTTCTTAATGTCTTGCCAATAGTGGAGCTAAAAAGACATGTCCTCTGGGGTGGCACTTCTTAATCTTCAAAAGGAAAATGGTCAGTCCACATGTGAGCACATATTACTGTAGGAAGAACTAGTACTGTTACAGTCCAGGTTGTGAATATTACAAACTATTGTGCAGCATTTTTTGTCTGATAAACCTTTATACACTAATCTGTTACTGAAACTCCTCCTTCATTTTCTCATCAGCACCTTTCACAACCCTCCTGAATCCCTGCTAAACCCCACAGGACTCTGGCTGTCAGGCTTTGATATTTCAAGTGGAACCTTTGGTCTGATTGCAGCAGTACAGAAAAGCAGTCATCCTCTGGGTCACTTTGGTTCTTGCAGTATCTTACTGTGGACCACAGTGTTGGACACGCCGACGTCCGTCTTTGCTGCCGCTGTGGTTCCAGGGTGAGCACAGTTAGACCGTATTCTGTGAGTCTGAACATGCACGTTTGCAGACAAACTGCTGACTCAGCTGTGACTCACACCTCATCATGACACTCACCACCCCCTCGTGCACACTGATCTGTCTCAAGGCTCACTGCTTACTCTACATATCCACACTGATAACACTAATCATCAGTACTACATTATCTTAAGCATATGGGCATCTGTGTGTGTGCATGTAAGAGAGGGTGTCCTATCTCTGCAAGGTGTTTGCAGCAGACACACAACAGCCTTCAGATGGAGGTCGTGATGAAGACGAGGCTGAAGGCAGAGATGTGTCACCAGACGCTGATTAGAATGTGTGAACCAAAGCAAAAGCAGACATTGTGACGACTGTATTCACTAAGTTAGTCTCAGACAGTTGGCCGATCGAGCCACAGCACGTACACAGGTGATAATCAGGTAGTCACATTAAAACTGAGCATTCATTTGTGCTGCAAGTGGATACAATAGAGAAAGAAATGTACTTGTAGTTAGTGGCAGTGTGAGGTTTGCTGTGTGTCAGTTATCTTAGCAGGTAATTAGCATCGTTTTTGGTAGAGACTGATTCGTTTCTTTTTTTATCTGAATCTTCCATCTTCAGGATTGTAAAATAAATGTGGTGCTGGCAAGTCGAGAAGCAGCACTGTACTGGTTTGGTTGGCGGTGGTTTTGGTTTTGTTAGTTTTGTGGGTGCTGGTGTTGTTGTTGATGAGTTTGGTGTTGGTGTTGTTTGTGACATTGTTGGTGTTGGTACTGGTTTTGTTGGTGTTGTGCAAGAGACATTCAGTGCAACTGACGAGGCTGATATCTGTGTGCGAACTGAATATCATACTGCCTCAGAGATGCCTCCCATGGGGCCGTCAGTAGTTCCACACAAGTTCACAGAACTAAATCCCAAAACATTTGTGGCTTATTTACATGATTTCGAGCTTACTGGAACCAACCTTTCTTGTTTTGGGTCAGTAGTATTGGTCAGTAGTACATCTTTGAGTCCTGACATGGAAAGCTTCAGAGTTAAGAATGCACCTTAAAACTAAACATAACAAACTAAAACCTCAGTGCCTGTTGCCACTAAGTCTTGCTGCAGGTCACTTAAGGGTTTTTCTCCACCCACCTCTGCAGAAATCTGGTTGCAGACCATCAAAGCTTTGTTCTTGTCACAGCCATATTTCTAACATATGTGACACTCAACAAACTCCCTGCCAGTTCATTTATTTGATGTTTCCTATCTCAAACACTCCTGACAACTAATCAAGCTCTTGATTAGTTACATCATTTATGCTATGTGTGCTAAAATCATTTTGATACTGCAGTAGTCGTAAACAGTTGCTTTATGTTAGAGTTAAAGGAACCATTTATAACACAGGTTGTCTTGAGCTCTTACAATTGTTTTTGCTTCATTTGTTCATTGCACACAGCTGAAGGTTTGTACATTTGCTTGAGTAGGCTGTACTGTACACATCCGACTGTAGGTGTATTTAGATGTGCAGTTGTTAGTTACTGAACAGTCATTTTTATTTTGTCACATCTCAAAGAGATTAACCACTTTTATTTCCCATGCTTCCTCTATTAGTAAAATCTCTCTAAAGCCAACTAGAACTGCAGCTGCATCTTCTCCCACACACACGAAAACAGATTTGGTTCATTTACTTTAATTTTATTTCTGTTTAATTAATAGGAGGAATAAAATTTTAAATCCCATCAATTTTCTCCTCAGTTGGACATTTTGCAGCTCCATCGCTGACCTCCATCTGAACTCAAAATGTTCAAAAAAAACTCAAAAAAACACACGACTGAAAAGTAAAAAGCGAGATAAATGCCAAAATGAGGAAACACTTGAGCAACCACAGGATTTAAAATACATTAAACCTGTGAGGTAAGTCTTTCCTGGCAGTGCTGAGGCTCCTCAGAGGGCAGAATGAACACGAATAAATACACAACATAATTCTCAATAATCATCTTTCATCCTGTGGCAAAGAACTTCAGGTCTGACTGGAGCACACTCAGTGAGAACAGGACTCAGCTGGTCACTAAGATTGATGAGTATGAGAACAGCATAAACCATTAGCCATGGCTACATCACTGACCTGGTGCAGACCCAACTGAACAGGCCTCACACTACATTTTCCATTTTCAACAAAACACCAGATGATTCAGAACATGACAGAACCGAGTCACACTCTCCATCTGTGTACAGCTTTTCCCATGGCATATTATGTTGAAGGTTTAGTTCATTTTGGTCATTTCATTTATGTCAATGAGTAAAAAGCTGGAGTTTATGTCAGTTACTATAAACAGTGACTTTTTCTTTACAGAAAAAAAGGATTTAAAAAAAAATTCCTGCACGTCTGCACTCGTCATCCTTATGCTGCACTTTATTCACATCATTTTGCTGAAATCTGCCAAGAAAAGTACATTAAAAGTTTATTTTTCTATGCAAATGTTCAAATATATTTCCCAAGAATCCTTTTTGTAGTGAGTCTAATAATGACAATTGTAATACACTGACACTTGAGTTTGAATAGCTTGATAATTTACATTAGACATACTTGTGATTTGGTATTAGGTACTCAGAGTTATTATTTCACAGAACCAAGTCATTGTAAGCTAAATGGATTCATTAATTAGGTTGGACCAACTAATGTGACATTTCTTGCAATTTAGAATTAATAAGTTACGGTTCCTTGGTCAGAATCAGGTTTACTTACTAAAACCATGCCAGCTAATCGCCTTCAAAAGACCAAGAACATATAACTTACATGCTGCTAAACATGACTTTCCATTTCATTCACACTCCATTTAATCACAGTGTGACACCCTATACTACACTACAATGCTACACTCTATTATGCTATACTTCTGCTTACTGTCTCTCTTTCTCTCTCTGTTGTGCTCCATCAATAGCGTCCTTGTGTTGACTAGCTGTAGTTACGTGGTGCTCAGTTCAGTCCCAACACAGTGTAAAATGAACGTGACTGCTAAAGCACAAAAAAAAAAAAAAATGACGGTCTTGCCCTGGCCGAAATTAAACTTGGCCACTCGAGTTTATTTCAAGAGCAGGTGGAGTTGGATGGTCAATGTTCCGTGGTCTGCGAAGCGCCAAGTATGAACTGTGCCAGGGTGGTCTGACCCTGCTAATACTGGATTACAAAATTCTAGTTTTCCAGGCAGTTTGTTGAATTACTGCCTCTAACTGGTGTAGTGATGCAATTGTTTTCTTTGTTGCTGCAGTACTGTACTTGATTGTTTTAAGTTAGCGTCACTCAAACCAATAAGTATCATGCAATTAATTCTAACTTAATAAAAACTAGCAAGTAGATATTGTTGCTAACCGAGTAATGGTAACTAATTTATGTAAGTTGGGAAAGCTATTAGAATCTACAGGTTGTATTGCTAAATACAAAAAGTGAACTTGCAAGGAGGTAAGACATGACAAAAAAATACACTATGAAAATCAGCTGTGTTTTGTTTGAGTAAAGATAAACGTAAATACAGTAAGATGATGATGATAATGATGCCAAATTGGACGTCACCAAAATTAATGCTGAGTCTGTGTGTAATTTTGCAAAAACGTCGTAATACGTAGTTTTCTCTAGACGCCTTCCTAATCTGACCAGTGATGATATGTTTAGCCACACCACCTGTCTAGGTGGTGTCCCGCTAACAACATTGGCTACATAGATAATTGGAAGACTTTTGGGGGAAAACCAGGGCTGATTAGAGACGCCATCCATCCTTCTTTCGATAGTGCTGCTCTATTATCTAGAAACATGGCTGATTCAGTGTCTGCTTCCATTCCACCTAAATTATATAAATAAAAAAAACAACACCAGAAGAGTGGTTCATAAAAACTTCTCTTACTGAGCAAAATAAAAACAAAACAATAAAATGTGGACTATTAAATATCAGATCTCTCTCGTCTAAATCCTTGTTAGTAAATGACTTGATAAGTGACCATCAGACTGATTTATTCTCTTACAGAAATCTGGCTGCAGCAGGATGAATATGTTCTAAATGAGTCAACTGCCCAAGTCATATTAATCACCATGTTCCTAGAAGCACAGGTTGTGGTGGAGGAGTAGCAGCAATATACCACTAAGGTTTATTAATCAACCCAAGCCCTAAATGTAATTATCTCTTTTTTGAAAGTCACTCACTTTGTATCTCACATCCCAACTGGAAAAGTACACAACTGGAAAAAACAGTTGTGTTCTCCTGCCCCTTACTCTGAGTTTTTAACTGAATTGTCTGACTTCTATCTGATTTAGTTCTTAGTACAGATAATGTAATTATAGTGGGTGACTTTAACATCCATGTAGATTCTGACAGTAACTGTCTCAGCACTGCTTTTAATTCGTAATTAGATTCAATTGGTTTCATCCAAAATGTAAATAAACCCACTCACTGTTTTAATCACACCCTCGATCTTGTTCTGACTTATGGTATTGGAATCGAACATTCATTCATTCATTTTCTATACCGCTTAGTCCCCGCAGGGGTCACGGGTGTGCTAGAGCCTATCCCAGCTGTCATACAGGCGAGAAGTGGGGTACACATATAGACACAAGGCAAACAACCATTCACACTCTAACTCACAATTTAAAGTCCCCAGTTAACCTGACTGCATGTCTTTGGACTGTGGGAGGAAACCAGAGTGCACAAAGAGAACCAAGGCAAACATGGGGAGAACATGCAAACTCTACACAGAAAGACCCTGGGCCGACCCTGGGAATCGAACATTTAATAGCATTTCCCCAAAACCCTCTTTTATCTGACCATTTTTTAATAACATTTAATTTTACTATAACAGACTTTACAGCCCCTGGGAAGAAATTCCACTACAGTAGTTGTCTATTTGAAAAAGCTGTTACCAAATTTAAGGATATGATTCCATCATCTATTACTTCAGTGCCATGTACCATCATACAGGAGAGCAGTTTTCTAAAATTGACTCCACTACAAGTAGATATTCTTGTAGATAATGCTGCAGCTTCACTGCGTACAGTACTTGATACTGTTGCCATCCATAGCTTAAAGCAGACAACGAGAAAGCTGGAAAAGAGATAGGGATTTGTTGGGTTTTTCCCTTATTATTTAATTCTTAAACCTTACACCGTAAAGTCCTTTAAGATAACTTTTGTTATGATTTGGCGCTATATAAATAAAATAGAATTGAATTGAATTAGTCTAGATAGATTAATTTAGTTTAATAAAATATTAAAATATTATCGTAAGGCAAGATCGGCATATTATTCATTGTTAATAGAAAAAAATAAAAATTACCCTAGGTTTCTTTTCAGCACTGTAGCCAGATTGACAAAGAGTCATAGCTCTGTTGAGCCCAGTATTCCTTTAACTCTTAGTAGCAATGATTTTATGAATGTCTTTACTAATAAAATCAAAACCATTATAGGAAAAAATGATCAGATCATCCCTGCAGCTGGAATGGATGGACTTGAATGTACAACAGCTCTAGATTTGTTTTTCAGACCTCAGTGTTACTTAGACCACTTCCTCCCTGTAG
>OMLM01012225.1:0-13027 GCA_900302695.1 Helostoma temminkii
GGCCCAGGCCCAGCTCCTGAAAAACAACCCCACACCATAATCCCCCCTCCACCAAACTTTACACTTGGCACAATGCAGTCAGACAAGTACCATTCACCTGGCAACAGCCAAACCCAGACCCAGAAGCGCGATTCGTCACTCCAGAGAACGCGTCTCCACTGCTCTAGAGTCCAGTGGCAGCGTGCTTTACACCACTGCATCCGCTTTGCATTGCACTTGGTGATGTATGGCTTGGATGCAGCTGCTCGGTCATGGAAACCTATTCCATGAAGCTCTCTGCGCACCTTTCTTGAGCTGATCTGAAGGCCACATGACGTTTGGAGGTCTGTAGCGATTGACTCTGCAGAAAGTTGGCGACCTCTTTGCACTGTGCGCCTCAGCATCTACTGACCCCGCTCCGTCAGTTTACGTGGCCTACCACTTCATGGCTGAGTTGCTGTCGTTCCCAAACGCTTCCACGTTCTTATAATACAGCTGACAGTTGACTGTGGAATATTTAGGAGCTGGAATTCACTGAGCTCCTGAGAGCGACCCATTCTTTCACAAATGTTTGTAAAAACAGTCTGCAGGCCCAGGTGCTTGATTTTATACACCTGTGGCCATGGAAGTGATTCCGATTATTTGGATGGTTGAGCGAATACTTTTGGCAATATAGTGTGTGTATGTATATATATATAAATTATGTGTGTGTGCATATGTGAGCTCACACACTCATTCGTACACACCCACAGCGTGACGGCATCTCTTGATGCGACACCATGGAGAGTTTTTTTTCATGGAAGTCGACATTTTTCAAGTCTAAGATTGAGACACTGCTCCTCCTTGTCCTGCAGTGCAGCACCCATAACGGTCGCCCACACACACACACGATCACGTTTAATAAGGCAGAACATGAAGAATACTGCAGTAGAGACGTGTACTTTAGCCGTCACTGAAGCCTCAGATGGTCCTCGATGGCTGGATTGGTCATTCCTGCTTCATTAATGTACAGTTTGCAGTGAACAGGGCAGAGAATCGGCTGGTGTAAGTGAAAACGGTCACCTTCAGTATGAATTAAAGATTTCAGGTCAGCCTTTAGTGCCAGTCATTAGCACCTTGTCAGCAGCTGGCTGGATTTCCGAACGGGATCTCAACTGCTTTGGACTCTGACTGGACCTGGTTGCCAGATTTTCCAGAGATGTGATGCTAATGAAGCATTTTCAAAACAATGAAAGGTGCTCGCCAAAAGTTTAAAAGGCGATTTGTTTCCTGCAGTCTCGCAGGATGGATGTGCATGAATTTGTCCTTGAGGTCAAAATAGGAAAAAATGCTCCACAGTCTTTACTTGCATTGGGCATGTATTTTAAATTCATTGATCTTGGTTGCAAGTGAAGATCTATTTTTTTTAAATAACCTAAAACAAAACCTTCGTCATAGTTTCATGAATATTTCATATTCAAATCACGCACTGCACTGAGATATGATCGTCTCTCGCTGCTGTCGACATGTCGGAAAATGATGAGATTTAATTACAACATATTCTAATCAGGTTTAGCTTTAAAACATTTCAAATGAAATATTGTTTTAAGAGCATTTTGGGAATTTCCTACTGCATCTCCTCTTCTCTCACGACCACTGAGCAGATCCCCTACAGAAATTGGGGGTAAGTGCCTTGCTCAGCAGCACTTTGGCAGCAGTTTCAGGCAATATTGACCCAAGGAGGGAAGCAGATATTAATTTATTAGACTTTAATCATAGCTAGACCAGTACATTTCATTATACTTCACATTTCTTATCTTACAGACATGTCACTCTCAAACATCACTCAAAGCTATGCAATGTTTGATTATGTCACAGTTGTAAAAAGGCTTCTGTAGTTCTGTAGTGTGTAGCGTCACTAGATAAGTGAGGATTTGGGTTGTCTTTGCAAATATGTCAATTTAAGGGACTGAGTAGATAAGACTTCAGATATTTACTGTGTTCAGAAACCAAACATGTAGACGTCTAAAGTGACCAAACGTCGAGGAGCGTAGAATCAAAACTGTTTAGGAAAGTCTGTTGGTCTTTATTCGCTTTATTCCCCCAAAGGCTGATTATTAATGAGCTGTGTTAAATAATGTTTTCAATTTAGGTGAGGAAATATGACATGGTCAGCTTGATCACGATTGATTGCAGGGCAGCGATATAAAGTCTAAAACGTACACGTGGTCAGTGTAGAGATGTTGGGGTTCGGATCACTGAATAAGATGACGTCAACTTTAAAGACCGAGCTCTTATGAAAACACACCCGTTTAACGTTCACACTGCTGGTGGAAAAAGTAAGTGAAACCCTTAACAATCAGGATTTAGGGAGTGGTTGAAGCTTCCAGTAGCTGCAGATTTAACCTGTACCACATTCACAAAGTTTCAACACGTATTCTCAGACGTCTAATATAAACAGCTCTGTTGGGTTAAGGTCTGGACTCTGTATTTCTCTGTAGTTTACTGCCATGGTCGACTGCTTCCACACGCTGAGGTTTCTTCACAACCTCTTCCCAGCTGTAGTTTTTCTCAGATTCACATCCTGATGATGCTTTTTCTGAATAGCAAATGTGAAGAGTCCAGGAGGCTCTGACCCACACCTGCGAAGTTCTGACTGCGATTAGTTCACATACTTTTTCAACCCAACGCTGTGATTGTTTGAACGTTTTCAAAAAGTTTAGTATCATTAATTAATCTAGATTAGGTTTGTGTATAATTATAACAAATGTTAAAGTTAAGACAAATTTATATTGGTATATAAACGCCGGTATTTTTTAAAATATTCACTGTACATCGAAGTATCTGAGAGCAGACGTACAACGAGCCGACATCAAACTATCAGCTTGGAAGACTGACCGATGTGTTACTTCTAACACATACTTAACATGTATGTTCTGCAGCTGCTCGAGAAGAAATAAGTCTCCACACCAGCAGGTGACAGTAATCTGTCACCTATGGGTTTTTTTTCCAGTCTTAAAGTCAGCCCTGTTATGGTGAGGTTCCTGGCTTCTTGAATGACTTGGAAATCTTGTGCTGGGTAAGAAGTGCTTTATAAAAACATAATTTTAGAAGTGCAATACAATAATTCTATTTTCAGCTGTAACACTCATGTGAAATGCTCCCTCAGCAGTTCGTGCTGCAGGACAGAGGACTCTGCTGGCGGCGTCGATCGTATATATCGAGTTTAAGAGTTTCCCCGTCAGCAGACCTGCCTGAAACTTTTGCAACTTGTCTGGTTGTGTGAGGAGACGCGCAGCAGAGAGCTCATCCTCTTTTTTTATTGATTTGACAAGAGAATGAAGGGCAAATCCTCCTGTGATCTGAGCCCTCCAAAAACACACACACACACACACACACACACACACACACCTTTCAGCACAGGATTTTTTTTTTTTTGGCTTTGCCACTTGAATGTACAACCTTCCCAGCCACTGCTCTCCCAGCATTCTCACTGGGACTGATGAGGATTTCTTCGTCTCCCATTGTTTGTTTACATCTTGATCTTCCTACTCTTTCTCTTATGTTTCTTTCTCTTTGTCCTTGTTTCTGTCTTTAAACTTGTAGAGGGTCCTCTTCTATATCTCTTTTAAAAGCACCTCTCCTCTCTGTCTACGTCTGGAGCCTCCTCCGTCCTTCGCTTTAACCCCTCTGATCTTTCATCTCCCCTCAGCATGCTGATGGCGTACAGTCTGTCTGCGTCGTGCCGACTGACTGACACTATCAATCCACCTCTCTGGGGACGGGTCGACACGACCAAGGGACCTCATTTATTAAAATTATCCTTTGGTTTCATTTAATTCTGCACGTTACACTGAAGAAGACTGTAAAAGAAACAGAATTTATTTCCTGGGAAGTGATAGAATTTTTTATTGTTTCACTTACGTCAGAAAATCAAGGCTAACCTGCAGAATTTCCACACTAGGATTCATTTTTCATCAGCCTCAGCTTTCGCTCAGATTCGGTCATAAAACACTGGATGACTTTAATAAACGGGGCCCTTTAGGAAAAGGTTTCCTCTCTTTTCTACTGGAATGTTCTGTTTCTACTGGTTTTGTTAAACAATAGTATGATCAGCACTGAAATCCCACACTGACTGACTCATGTATTGGTTTACAGTTGCACACCTAAACTGTAGTGTCAGAATAATAAACAGCTGTCTGGGATACTCTCTCTGGGCTTCCTGTCTCTCTTTGTCCGTCTCTCCACCTTCGGTCACATTTGTTGGCACCCAGCAGAGTTTCTCTGCTGCAGGACAGTTTTTCAGCTGCGTTACAGTTGTGGTCAAATGATAATGAAGAACAATAACAGTATACATCTCACACTACCAATAAAAGCTGACTTTCCACTCACTCCAACCAGTGGAGGCAGATGGCCGCCCATCCTTAGATAGTTTTTCTTTTCCTCAGTGCCTCAAGATGACTCTTTTGTGATTGGTGCTATATAAATGGAATTGAACTCAGTTGAATCTAAGGTCAGAGGAGTGCATTGTGGCGTCGCACCCTTCAGCATTTTAATCACACAAAGAGCTGCGCCGAACTGTATAATGTAAAAGCACATTCGGGACTGGACGTGGAGATGATTCGTTGTCATCCTGTCCTGCAGTTTAACCTTAGACACCTTAGGTAAAAAAAAACAAAAAACATTGTTCTCTCTGTTCTCTAACTCTTCCTCCTTCAGCCTTACAATTTTTATTCTTCTTTTTTCTTTAGTGACCAGAATTGATATCACAGGCTCTGTGCGGCTGCTTTCTAAGAGGATCAGTGTATGTGATATGAAATAATCTCCAGTCTAACACAGAGTCTCATTAAGGTGCTCTGACAAGAGGTGTATCAGTGTTTGAATCGTTGGTTGGTGTTATTTCAGCGGTCCGAAAGGCTGATGCCAGTTTTTTCCTGTGTAGTGATCTGTTAGCCTTTCCATCCGTCCATCTGTCTGATCAAATCAGGCATTTCTTTGACATCAGGGACCATTTGTGGTGTGAAAGGCTCTGGATCTCCGCGGCCAATTACCGTCAGACAGCAGAATTATCACGGTTAGTTTCCCATAAGACGGTGGGAGCTGACGGCGAGCCAAAGGAAACACAGAGGAGAAATTAGCCTGTCAAAGCTCTGTGCTGTAGCTTCAGCCGAAACACCTGCGGCTCTGCCTGGACACGCGAAGCCTCCACTGTCTCCAAATGTTAAAGCCGAGCCTCCTTTTAGTGTCAAGATGGAGGACGTGCTTATACCCATTAGCATCTCATCACTGCTCCTGAAAACACAGAGGAGGAGGCGCAGTCTTTTACCCAAACTGACACCCGTCAGCTTGGGATTTACCGACAGATTCTCTTGGAAAACACATTTAATTGCTGCTGGTGAAAAGTGAAAGTCTGAAAGATTTTCTCTCACAATTTATGGCTCTGAGTTACTGCAGGTTTTTAAAGCTCATTTACTCCAGAATCGTTTCCTTTTTTACTGTCAGTCATGATGTGTGGCTGTGAATCAACAGCCTCAGAGATGGTTTCACAACTGTGATCCATGTGGTTCCAAAATACAAATGAAACGGCTCATTTTGGCAAGAATTATTGAGTAAAATCCAATAATTAGACATCAAATATATTTATTTTGACAGCTGGGTGTTTGTAGTTTTCATCATTTAATTCAAATTGGTGAAAACAATTTTTGGTTTTGAAAATGCAAACATTGACAGAAAATTTCAACTGGACAGATTTAATTTGTCACAGCTGCCTGATAAAGGGGTAACATCCAAATGTATTTATAATTCATGCAGAGTTTCGCTCTTTCATTGTTCTCAGTGCAGAATTGGCCAAATGACTCATTTAATATCAGTGATTAGAGGAGAACAGATCTGGGAGATACTATAATTTAGTAAGATCTTAGGGGTGAGATTAAGTTTTAGAGATTTAAGCAGTTGAACAGGCTCCCTGTAGGCCCAGTAAGAGTTCTGTGACATAATTTGACTAAAACGCAGAAATCATCCCTCACACTTTACGATTGGTTTTGGGGGTTGTCGCCGTCTCTGCTTGCGCAACTATGACATCTCCATCAACTTAACACTGGTGGACCATGGAGACTTTAAATGGTTCCAAATAACAGGACTTAGTTGAGTTGTGGTGTTTTCAAAACATTTTTCCTGAGGTAAAAAGTTAAAATCAGCTGGGGTTCTGACGTCTGTTGTAATTTTGACTTAGTAATAACTATTGCAGGATACTGACATTGTGATTTACTGTATTTTAGCTTGTTATCATCTAGCAGTTCACTCAAGAAAACACCATAGTGATGCGGTTCTGTTCATTGGAAGACAAGACTACCTGCGAAACCACAGTGTCACAACCGTGAATGTTTGACCGAGAGTAACGCGAAGAGCGAGGACTGTGGAAGGGCAAGAGTGAGACGAGATGGCCCCCAACCAGTTGGGCCAAGTCGGCTTCAACAGGACGCCTCTGCATGGTTAGTGAAACACTTTGTCGTAGATTTTTATTTAACTTTTTGTACTTGGGTACATTGACTAAAGTGACGCAGACATGCCGGCCAGCGAGTTGTGGTTGCAGATACAACTTGTGCTACGAGTGGCAACGTTCAACCATCAAGGTCTTATCTGGAAGGTGAGTCTTCGATCTGTTAGGTCGAAACATTTCACTACTTACCCAGCTAGCTTCATCAAGTCTACGCAGACATGAAGACCTTCTTTCGCCCATGACTGGTAGGAGATGTGGTGCAGAAGTCTCACAAAGTCTGAAGTTGTTATGTCGAATCAAAACCAAGGAGTCCAACAAAGGGTTTCAGAGAAAGCAGGTACATAAGAGAACTGCTAGGTGGCCTGTTTTCATACTTGGGGATCAGTGCATATGACGAGCACCCCAACGTATGCCTGGAACTCAGAAATAAGACAGTGGATCCTCATCTTAAGGGGGAAGGCTGTACTGACGTTTCCAAGAAACAGCTGTACACTGCATATTTACATAACCCCTGATTAATACAATTAATTAAAGTTTATGTTCCATTTCTTAAAACCCATTATTAAACCTGACTTTCTGTAGGGAGGAGTGATCCAGTGACGCAGAAATAAACTAGTAACAAAGTTCTTGTAATTCTTTATTGATCCAGATTGGAGAAATTTGAACATGGCTGCTTCGTGCACACAGAGACAAAATGTCAAGAAACAGATGCCAAGAAAGTTCATTTGTTTTATATTTGTTTGGTTTTTTGAAGATTAAAGTCCTCTGAGTGAATCTGGCATCCTTCCATTTTATAATTGTTAAAGCGTGTCTCACACACTAATTTGTGATCATACAGACAACGAATGAATTATAATGTTTTACGATTATAGTAGTGCTTGAACAGCACTTTGACTAAAAGCCAAACTGTAACTCTGGCTCCAGTCACAAGCTTTTTCCAGATCTGACAGCACACAAAGACTGAGGGATGTGTGAAAGCTCCAGAAATAAAACTGATTAAGTAAAACAGGCTGTCTTGTTAAAACACTGTGAAAGCTGTACATAAAATCTAGAAGTTTCCTAAGAAATTTAAAGGGGTCAGGAGGGAGATAATTGAGTTGTTTTGTCACCAATAAATATCTGTGTAGGTAAAATCAGGTTTTTGTCATGTGTTCAGGTTTTTTCAAGTGATGACTGAGTGCTAATGCTGCCCAAATACTTTGACGGGTCGTCAATCAGATAAGCATCTAAATGCCTTTTTGTTTGATATTTCTGGGTCAGTAACATATTATCGGCATACAGAGTTTTCTGAATGCAACACAGCAGCTACCTTGTCTCAACAAAAGATGAGGTTATGATTAAGACATCTAAAAGTCTTAGTAAAAAGATGTGAATACATAAATCATGGTAAAACTCTCTGTGTGATCACAATCATGCAACATGCAAACAAAAACCCTGAAATGGAAAATACAAACACCCAAACAGGATAAAACTCCTGTAGCTCCCATACTACAATCCGAAAAGTGCCATAAATATGCTTTTATAGCCTCACATCAAAAATTCAAAACAAACAAGTAGTCAATGATGTCCTACTTTATCAGACACGAAATGGGACAGTCCTTTGTGTACGATAGAAATCCAGTTTTTGTGAGGTGACCACCTGAATGGCTACAACTGCCTCTGTTGTTCCATATTCGCTCCGTTTATTCACCTTGAAGTAGTTACACAACCATTTATACAACAGCTCAGTTCCAGTAACAAAGCAAACATAAAAACATTTTCCCAAAAAAATAACATAAAAAAGGACATTCATGGAGGTCTGTGTTATCAAATGCAACTGAAATGTTTCTGAAAAACTAATGCTGTGAAAATGAAAAGCTGAAATGCTCAGTCTGGTTTTTGTGGAGCCAGTTTAGTATCTTTGATTTAAAGCTGCAAATATACTCAGCACGTTAATAACACTTATATTGTGGAAGATCAGCTGCATGATGGACTCAGAAATGTTGTGAGAAACTGGAAAATTAGACTTGGTTAGAAAATGTCTGAAAGAATCGCTCCCTATGGACCACGCCAACGTAGATTCAGAATTGAACCTGGTCATACCGCCTTCAGCTTCAGGGAGTTTGGCACGACAACCAGAAGATCATTTGACTGAAATGTGCAAAATTACCTTTTTTGTTTGAATCACTTGTCTCCTGATGATTCAACAGTTTTCAAACAACAGCTCATTCACCTGCAGTACAGTTATCAGCAGAATGTAACCAATCAGCATTTTGGCTGGCTAAAGCTAGCTAATGTAGCTTCTCTTTTTACATAATTATCCTTGCCTAAAAATAACCATTTGGAATACATAAAATTTATATTTGCAAATGTAAACTTTATGTACAAAAAATGCATAACACAAACAGAGGGATGGTAGGGAAGTAAGGTGTTTGATGGTAGCAGGAATAACATTAGCTAGCTAGCTTGCTAACATTAGCCACCCCACATGGCCATATTTCTTCTTATCTGCTAAAAGGAGATCAAATTAGCTAGCTAACCATTTTATACCACTGGTGCTATGACTTATTAAACCAGCAAACTATCAGTATAAACACTATTTATAAAAATACCAATGGCCATTTTCTGCAAACTTGGATAAGATGCTGCATGAGTGCCTATACTTGCCATGATTAGATCCTAAAGCTGTTACGATGGAAGTGATAGGTAACCAAATCCTCAGCCTTTGTTCTGCTCGAATATGTATTTGAAAAGCTAATGAGTTAATCAAATAAAAGACACAGACATGTTTTGAAGTTTAATTCATTTTAGAAGAAAACTTTCTCTCTGTGTTTCCCTGATGACTAGCAGTTACAAAAGCAGGGGATGGTGTACGAACAAAGCTGCTTTGGAAGATGTTCACATAATGTGTCAAAACCTTTTAGAGACATTCTGGGAATAGCATCAATCCCACTCCGTTCTGATTGGCCAGCATGTGGAAGTCTTCCTGTGGGCCCAACTATGACCAACTGGAACAACATTGTCCTTCGTGAACTACCCATCTGGAAATCCTTTTGCATGCTGGGACAGGATGCGGAAAACAGTTGTCCATAAAATAACGTGAACAGATTAAAAAGTTTGCCTGAAGTCTGTGGTTGTTTTATGGTTTCATCTTTGGGAAAAGTAAACAAAGTTTTTAATTCTGTGTATAACCCGAATGTAAATAAGGGTATGGCTAACGCACATGCTGCATACGTGTGGCTGAGCTAGATGCTGCGTGGGAGACTGAGGGAAACGCTGGGAAAAAGACAAAGGAACGAGGAGGGCTCAAAAGGAAATCCTGAGCAGGCAGAGGAACTCTCAAAAGAGGTGCAACATCTGTTGTGTGCACATGGTTTGGGTTTGCAAAATGTGCAAACTGTCCTAATATTTTTATCTTTTCACAAAATCATGCCAACGTACTCACTAGCGGCGGTGGCACAAGCAATCTGTTTCACCACCTTAAAATGAAACAAGCACGAGAGTATGGTGAAAACCAAAAGATGCAACAAGCAGTCCGTCAAAAAGGAAAAATAAAAATCACCTCAGATTCAAACCAGCTTGACCAAGTCTTTTACTAAACCCATGCCGTATGAGAAAAGCTTAGAACAATAGAAAGAAATAATCGCGTCATTACTATGACTATAAGACATGGCACCAGTTTTTATTGTGGAAAAGAAGGGTTTTCGAAGCTCTAATCACCATCTTGATCGGTGCTATGTGATGCTGAGACGCAAGCCCTTTAGCAAAGTCGCGTTGCCAACAACATACAGAGAATGCTGACTGAGAATTAAACAGGAACTTGGCAATGTTTACTTGCACTACACAGTCGTATATTAACCATGACAGTCCACTACATCAGAGTCTGGTCATTGTACAGTTGGGTCGTATTTTGTTTACTATATTTATAAAGTTACAAATTAAAGAGAAAATAATCAAACAAGTCTTTTTCTTTTATTTAAGTTTATTTGTTATATAAAGCCCTTTATGTAAATTTCCCATATTAACTACCTTTATACAACTATATCGTGAAATATATCGTTACCGTGATATAAATCATACCGTGAAACTGAATTTTGGTCATACAGCCCAGCCCTACATGGCCAGTTAAGGTTTTCCACAATGTTTGAAAATATTTTCACCTGGGTGTTCATCTAACCAACAAACTGGACTGGATTCATAAAGAACCTGATAACACAAAACAAACACTTTTTAGACCTTCATGACACCTGTGCAATGTCTCCATAACTCGATGTGCAATATTTTAATGTGCAATAATCGTTATACAAACTGGGATTTACAATTTTCAGCACTGCTATTCAGTAATATCCATATACTGTATATACTCTCACTCTTTTAACCATATACTGTACTTACATATTCATATTTTATTTATTATACTGTACTATTTTGATTTATCCATCAGGTATTTTAGTTAGTTTAGTGTGTACTGTGCCAGTTTAGTTTTAATGAATGCTCTTTGGTCAGATTGTCCTTCTGATATTCAACTGTACTTAAGCTGTTGTAACAGTGCAATTTCCCCATAGTGTGACAAATAAAGGTTTTCTTATTTGTAGTATTATTTTTCTTATTTAAAGACAGATTTGAAAAATCCTGGTACTGTACCTCGGCATGTAGTTTCCATTAAATTAGTAATTGATTACGCTGAATAGCTGAACACTACTTTTAACTATTGAGGCATTTACATTTGTTTGCTTTTTCATATGCTATGTTTGTTAGATATTTAATATCTTTTTTGTAAAGTTTCCTTGTTTTATAACTTACATTTTAACACAAGCAGTATTAACAAGCAGGGAATCTGAAATGAACAAGAAACGACTCCGCTGAAAATTAAGCTGAAATGACTGTAGGATTCTAATACGACTGGTAGGAGGAATTTGATTAAAAATGACTAGTCAGTCTGAACATTGTGCCACTACCTTCATCATTAATATACCGTGTTACATTAAACATTAAACCACGGTAATACGCTCGCTCATATCAGTGGAAAATACAGTCTCTTGGATCTAAAGTTCTTTGAAGGACCACCACTGTGTCCACAATCAGAACTTTCGTACTGTACATTTCTAATTAATCCCTGGAGGCAGTTAGGTTATGCAGAAAGTGTTAGGTTATCATTGTCTAACAGTTTTGGGCCTAAAATTAAAACCTGTATCGTTAAATCTTATTGTAATGACTGTGATTCTATCTAATTTATGCCATTTATTTCTTCTTTTAAATGTCTTCCTGCAGACACGGTTCACTAATAACCAGACTAAATCCTCTGCACTGGTCTGGATGGAAGAACGTGCATCTGCACAACAGAAAGAAAAGGTGTGTGTATGATTATTAATCTTTCTGTACACGTGTCAGGGCAGGTTGCGTAATTGCACGTAGTGATGCCTCTTGTTTGTGCATATTATGGATATATTGATGTACTGTATATACACTGCTAAAAAAATAAAGGGAACACTTAAACAACACGTCCTAGATCTCGATGAATGAAATCTTCCAGTTGAAAATCTTTATTCATTACATAGTGGGATGAGTAAAGAACAAAATAACATAAAAATGATCAATGGAGATCAAAATCATTATCCCATGGAGGTCTGCATTCAGAATCATACTCAAAATAAAAGTGGAAAAGTCAGATCACAGGCTGATCCAACTTCTGTGGAAATTCCTCAAGACAATTTAGGCTCAGTAGTGTGTGTGGCCTCCACATGCCTGTATGCACTCCTTACAACGCCTGGGCATGCTCCTGATGAGACGACGCATGTTCTCCTGATCCAGACCTGGATCAAGGCATCAGTCAACTCCTGGACAGTCTGTGGTGTGAAAAAGACATGATGTTCCAAAGGTGCTTGGTTGGATTCAGGTCTGGGAAACAGGCAGGCCAGTCCATAGCATCAATGCCTTCATCATGCAGGAACTGCTGACACACTCCAGCCACGTGAGGCCTAGCATTGTTATGCATTAGAAGGAACCCAGGGCCCACTGCACCAGCATATGGTCTTACAATAGGTCTGAGGATCTCATCCCAGTAACTAATGGCAGTCAGGGCACCTCTGGCTAGCACATAGAGGTCTGTGCGGCCCTCCAAGGAAATGCCTCCCCAGACCATCACTGACCCACCACCAAACTGGTCATGCTGGAGGATGTTGCAGGCAGCAGAACATTCTCCACGGCGTCTCCAGACTCTGTCACGTCTGTCACATGTGCTCAGTGTGAACCTGCTCTCATCCGTGAAGAGCACAGGGCGCCAGTGGCGAATCTGCCAATCCTGGTGTTCTCTGGCAAATGCCAGTTGGCCTGCACAGTGTTGGGCTGTGAGCACAGGCCCCAGTTGTAGATGTTGGGCCCTCATACCACTCTAATGGAGTCTGTTTCTGACAGTTTGAGCAGAAACATGCACATTAGTGGCTGCTGGAGGGCTTTGTATGGCTCTGGCAGTGCTCCTCCTGATCCTTCTCGCACAAAGGCGCAGATAGCGGTCCTGGGAGAGTAACGTCTCCTGGTGTACAGGCCTGTCTCCTGGTATTTCCTCCATGACACTGTGCTGGGAGACTCAGT